>QNUK01001339.1:0-40000 GCA_013621035.1 Clarias magur
ACACACACACACACACACACACACACACACTCACACACACACACACACACACTGTTTTTTTCCCTTGATATAGTATTGTGTCAAGTTTTTAAAGCTCTCAAACACAAATAATGATTTCAGTTCAACTTTAAAACATTGAAATAAACAAAAATGTTGCTACAATGGGAAAGATTTAAAATTGCTACCTTACATTTGGACTGTGTTTACTTTAGTTTACGCCCCTGTATTAGTGATCTCTGCCTGTCTTGTGGAAACGCGGCGTTTGACCTCCTAGCCGTGATGGTGCACACGTCAGTGTCCTGCCAGGAGGAGCAGTCAGCATAAAAACCTCTATCAAATCTAATGCACAGGATTAAACAGCAGCAGCAGCTCAAAGAACAACAACAATGAAAACACTATTATGATTATTTCGGATCATTAGCATTGTCTTCACCACCAAAGTTACATCTCAAAGGTTAAAGCATGAGCCATGAAGTATTCATTGGGGAGCAGCGATTCCATCAGGACATTACACTCCCAATTATTCATGAAACTCTGTGAAGATCTAAGTCTCGTACAAGTGCAGTAGAGTTTGATATAAAATGTTATAATCCGTTCTGTATAAGTTTCAGTGACAGTACATGACGACTCGTTCTGTAATTATGGATGGAAGGACTCACATATAGACTACATGAACAGGAGGCATGACAGGTGTTGTTACAAAGCGTTATGATGAGATACAGTACATTTTATTATACTAAAGTAAGAACACCTTTCTTTTAAAGGTGATAAGTTTGTTTTGAAATTTTAGTCTCACCTTTTTTGCACAAAGCTGAAATATTTTAAAAAGGTCATGTTCAGACAAACTTCCAAACTCCACTGATGTTTGTTTTTGCTGTGGAAAGCTATCGATCTCTCCGACCCTGACCACCCGAGCGAACTCCAGCTTTAGCCCACGCTGTGCTGAAAAACAAGCCAAGGAACCCCGAGAAACCCAGATACAGCTTCAGATCAGACGTTAACGTCAGCGTTTACTCCCACTTTTTAACAATAATCAACTTCTACAAATGTTTGATAATTTGCATGTCCTGCTGTACCAAGTAACTAAAACTCTATAATTAAATACATCACAATTACAGAATACATCAATTCGATATTCAACAGCACTATGTATCATAATCAGGCTTTTTTTTTTTATTTTAATAAAGTCTAAAACCTGAGCTTAGTGGAGTTTAGACTGGTAGGCGAGACTTGCTTGGTTTGCTGATGATTCATCACTATTTAAAGTGCTGTTTATTTAACCAACAACTCAACTCTGATTCAGGGAGGATGACCTGGAGGCCAATAGGAGGTCGTTTACTACTTTAGCGAGTGCCGTCTCTGTGCTGTGATGAGGCCTAAATCCTGACTGATACAGTCAATGTATGTTATTTCTATGTAGATATGAGCAGAGCTGCTCCGCAACTATCTTTTCCAGAATCTTAGAGATAAAGGGGAGGTTTGATATCGGCCTGTAATTGGACAGGTCACTGGGGTCGAGGTCAGACTTCTTAATTATCGGTTTAATAACGGCTAATTTAAAAGAAATTGGGAACATACCCACTGCTGAGTGAAGAATTAATTACTTTCAACAGGGGTTCTGTTATTGCTGGTACTATCTGCTTGAGAAAATGTGTCGGTATAGGATCTAATATACAGGTTGACGAATTTGCAGAAGAGACGAGTGAAATTAGTTCCCTCGCTTCAAGGGGAGTAAAGTGTTCTAGGTTCTGATCTGACATGGTTAGTTTAACATCTGCATCAATTAAACTGTCTGGTTTCAAAGCCTGAATTTTATGCCTAATGTTTACAATAAAGTCCATATAAAGTGGAATCATTTGAACCTCGGCATACGAGATGTGATCCGGAGGCGAGTTGTTAAGGTGAAAAAGAAGTCAAATCTGAAATAATTCTTCATACTTTAGACATTAAACCTCAATCTTAACTTATGATTCCTCTCGGCACCGGCCGCTTTAAAAACCAAACTGAAAGCGCGGTCCTTTTCTTCTTGCTACCGTCCTCATGGGACTCATGGTTACGTCTTCACTACATCTTATACAAAATGCAAAAAAAAAAAAAGTCACCTCGCTTCACTTGGCTTTCCACTGATGCAGACAAGTTTTGTGCGGCTCCTGAATATACGCGAACTTAGCCAGCGTTCGCTTCTGCTTGGTTTGGTCGCTCAAATGCCCAAAACTCTTTGTATGCAAATTTCTTCCAAGATTTCAGTTCTTAATTAACAAATTGCAGAGTTATTTGTAACGCCTTAAAATCTGACCTTAGTAATAAATAGGTCCATGTACCTTAAGTTCATTCACTTTTATAAATGAACAGATAACAGCTTGTTTGCTGGTTTCTGATTGTTTGACCAAATAAAAAAAAAATTGTACCCTTTAAAAAAAAATGATAATGATACTACTGGAAATAACAGATAACAAGAGCACACTTTAAACACTCGCGCTATCATCCAGAGATTACTTAATCGATTCCGGGTGATGCTGTAGCGTCTCGCGGCCAGGAGACAGCTGATTGGCCGAGCACTCTTAGCAGTGAGGAGGAGCGGGTTTTTTTGGTTCCATAGCTCATACACACTTGCATGTATGCACACGCAACTCGGTACACATTTAGAGCTCATTGACCCCAGCAACTTTCTCACTGCATGTCCTGGGCTCAACTCAACAGGAAGTCAGTTAATTTGGTCGTATCATTTTGATATACTCCTCCGAGGTAATTCATCCGATGTGATCTAAAGATATTGATGATGCCAAATTGCGGAGGGATTTTTGATAACAGGTCAGCCGTGACGATGCCTTAAACTTACACCGAGAAATGGTTAAGAACTTCCTGTGTGGCATTATATTGCGTGACGTCACGTTCAGTGATGCTTTTTTTCAGCATCTGCGGTCTATTCTACACATACACACACATGCACGAACACATTCATTCCTCACTCACATACACACACATCACAAATGTTAACACTCACTTCTCTCTCTCTCTCTTACACAGACACACACACATTAACATACATACTCATACTAACACACACCACACAGAGACTGACACACCCAAACGTCCCCCTCACACACAGCAAATATTTAGGGCCCAATCTAACATCAGCCCAATATATATATATAGTGAGTGGTTATCTGTGTGCAAGTTGTGAGGTGCACACGGGTAGCGAAGGCTTTTAGTAGGTCTTAACATGCTCAAATAACACACACGTTGTGCAGTGCATCCGCCTTTTTAAAACTGTCATAATTTTTTGGGGATATCCCCTTTAAATGAATGTGCCCAAGTTGCCCGCTGTCCTTCTGGTGTTGTCCAGGTGGTGCTTGGACCCGGTCAGTGTTGCTTGCATCTATATTTGTATTATTATTATTATTTTATTATTTAAATAATTAATATTTTGGTGCATGAAACTTTCCATGAGATTTAGCTGAAACACAACATGTAACCTCATGATGAGACGCACGTAAATAATAAGATGCTATTCATTTGATTTGTCGTTCATATGCTGGTGTAAAATTATTGGTGTTTCTGCAGACAGATTTTCTTTTGTAATACAGAGCGGAATTAAACTTTCACACATCTTGGCTTTATAAATTGCTCTGTGCGTGTGTGTGTGTGTGTGTTATTGAAAGTGATTAGACAGATTGTTGTGTCTCCATTCAGCCCCAAGGCCGAACGTTTGGTTAAGGTGGCACTGACTATACGTATGTTACAGAAACACAACAGTGTTTTAGACAGTAACTAGGAATATGACTACGTTATTATTCTAGATAACAACTCAATGGGATATATGTAACTTTCACTAAAGTGTCCCTAGGAATAGTAACGTTACTTTTATTAGTAAGAAGCACAACACTACTGGTTGTTCTGTTCTGGATTGTTCTGATGTAAACCCTAGTTAGTTTCAGTCCAGTACAGTCCAGTACAAACATCAGACTGGTTATCTGATTAAAACTGAACTCGGTTATTTTTCTACCGAACCAGCTTTTAGGATCTGACTCACAAATTTATTCAATTAAGGGGAGAAAACAACATCCTGTTCACCGGAGCCAAAAACTCAGCTGCTGTTGCCTGGAGGTAGGATGACAATAAACCACTTACATCATCCTCACGGTCTACCCCTCTCCTACCTCAGGGTGTAGTTACAGTACCCTCTCATCCTGTAGAACAAGATGACCACTAGATGGTGCAATAAGATTTTTTTTTTTTTTTCTCTCTACCTCTAATTTATTTCCTCTGCCTAAGGATTGCTTAAGTGCCCTGGGACAGTAGAGGGCGCTAGCAGGAAATCTACTGCTT
This sequence comes from Clarias magur, assembly GCA_013621035.1. Taxonomy (NCBI): domain Eukaryota; kingdom Metazoa; phylum Chordata; class Actinopteri; order Siluriformes; family Clariidae; genus Clarias; species Clarias magur. Next base: position 4,330 of record QNUK01001339.1, read on the forward strand.
CATCATGGCCATATTTTGACCTCATGGATAAGATATTGGGCAGAAAGGACTTCACCCCCCCGTCTGTCCTAATCACATCCATCCCTAACGACACGTCAGGGACAAGTGCTGCAGCCTGTGAGAGAGAGGAAGAAGAGGAGGAAAACGAGCGACAACAAGCATGAGGAAAGAGAAAGAGGGAGTGAGATGATACGAGACAGCAGAAAAGGCAGAGGAGAGCACAGGAGACCAGAGAGAATGGACAAAGCTCTTCTCTCTACTTCTGACTGATTGAAGAATGTAATTAAATACAACAATAAAAAAAAGTGTTTAATACCTGGGTTTTCATTTACAAACAGATTTGAAAGTACATACAAGACACATTAAAATCAGCAGCCCTGGTGATCAGAAACATCTGTAGCACAGACCTCACGGCCGCTCAGGGGCTTTACACGGACATGGCAGTGGTCGAGTACCCCAGTAGCCTTCCTTAAGACCTTGTGTCCTGCAGGCCCTGTAAACCCACGGGAGATTGCCTCCAGATCTCATGGGGTCTTTGGGCAGGGGATGACCTTGTGGCGAGCGGCCACCACCGTGACTCTGGACAATCCAGTGGAACACATTCCAAACACTCTGGAGACTGCCCTGTATGATGCCCCAGATACCAGCCAAAAAATAAATACCAAGGTCTCAATTGTGGTCACCCATCCATGTCCTTGATTCCGGTCGAGAAGGTCCAGCAGCACTGCAAGGGCTTGCCTGCTCAGCCAAAAATCAGGACTGGTGTCCTGGTGGTTAAAAAACCTAGGACACGAATACTGATCCTGAAGTATAGGGGTCTTCTCCGAGTTCAGGGAAAAATGAAGAAGCAGGAAAACGTACCACAGCGTGAAAACAATGACAAGTAGAAGTCCGGTAGAAAACATTAGTTAAGTATTTATATGCAGTAAAATAGCCCTGCGCAGTTAAACAGCATCATATGAAATTCAAAACACGGAGATACCTGTTTTTTTTGTTTTGGACAGGATGTGTCTGAACATTTTTAAGCAGAAAAGGAACTAGTGACTTCAGCTGAGCAGTAAGGAATAGATGCTTGTGAGATGTAATGGAGTAGAAGTTACACACAACAGAAATACTGCCGCAGAAGTTTAGATAATTCAGACGTCTGGTACAGTACGAATGAACTCTTGTAGCACCGTTCCACAACCGGTTATTTTAGACATGAAACTGGCAGTAAGTGAGGTGACAGCTGTACATTAACTATCCGGACCGTTATTCATTGTTATTAGCTACACTATTGTTGATCAAAACTACAGAGAGCGTTTTACCTGGCCACATTACTTTGCGCTCGTGTTACCTGGGCACGGCTGTCTTTCAGCCTGAGTTATGTACATCAGATGCCAGGGCCACCACAGTGAAGAGTCTCATCCATTTCTTGTAGGAACAAATCAACTACAAAAAGGAAAATCAAAGTTTGGTAACTCTGTAACTTCGCTCTGTAACACTATATTTAATCAACTGTAACAGTAAACGTTGCTAGGCAACAGGATACATTGGTAAGGGGGGAAACAGCTGGAGACACAAATAGGACGTCCACTGCAGACCAGAGTCTCTCATTTCTCTCCAGAGTTAATGGTCTACCTGGTCGGAGAAGGACACAAGCCTGTGAAGACCACGTAGACTGCTTCTGTCCAAGGACACAAACTCTGAAATGAGACACAGCCACACACACACAGAAACAGAGAGAGAGAGAGAGAGAGAGAGAGAGAGAGAGAGAGAGAGAGAGACTTATTCAATTGTAATGACTGAATTTTGCATGTACCCCCACAAAACTTTCCCGCCGTCCACTCACACACAGATATCACACACTCATTAATCTCTAAACGTACCGGGTAGCAACAAGCCGTTTTCAGTGGTGTTTTTACGAGCAGCAGCAGCACCATTGCATCCCTACTTGACAATTTCTCCAGGAAATGTAACTAATTATTATTTTTTTTTTTTTTAAAGATGGCGACATGCAGCTTGTTGAAATTGTTTAATTTAAATTACAAACAGAAAGAGAGAGAGAGAGAGAGAGAGAGAGAGAGAGAGAGAGAGTGTGTGAGATGAGACGCACAGAGATATCAGTGTGTGAGCGTGTAGTGTCTGGAAAGCAAGCTCGTCTTCACAGACAATATCTGTCTGCTCTCATTTCTCTGCCTGTCTGCAGATGAGTGACGGTACGGAGAGAGCCGTCACATCCGTGGGACAGACAGGACTGAGTGTCAGAAGAACATCGCACGGACACGCCCGTCAGCTCAAGAGCTCCGCCTTTTCATCTTCTGTTCCTCTAGGCAGTTCCTGTTACACCTCGGCCATGGGTCAGGACCGGGCACGGGCAGGAGCTGCGCGCGCACACACACAGACAGGCAGACAGACAGACAGACGCGCAGACACACACACACATGTGCAGACACACACACGCGCACACTTCTCTGCCTCTCTTTCTCCTACCGCATACATGCATGAATGTTAGTGTGTGCATGTAACAAAAAATCTATTTTATGTTTCATTAAAAACACAAACAAATAACAAAAATAAACTCGTACACGTCTGCAGTTACACGTCTGATAGTCCTGATACACAACATACACCAGAAAATATAAAGTATTAAACACTGAATAATTTACTTCATAGCTAAAGTTTTTTAGTAGTAATTTACTTATTTATTAATACCATTTTTGTTCAATAAAATAAGGCTTAATTTATTAGTAATGAATTTAAATGTAATTAAGATTAATAAAATCTATCAAAAACCTGCAGTTAATCTCTATATAATGAGGATCACAAAGAAATGGGTTCAAGTTGATATATATAAAACAAGAAATAAATATGAAATTTAAACTGTTAAAATAAATTACATCTTATGTATTTATTTAAAATAAAAAAATCAATACCTGTTCAACTCGACATCAGGTTTGACAGTGTACCGCAGAAGGAAAGGAAAAAAAATACATATACATATATATGACCTGGATGAACTAATGTGGTGAACCGGAAGTCGAATTTAAAGGGTCTGTTACCGGAAACGGTTACTTTGTATTTTTATTTAAAAAATAATATGGACAAAACATAACGTGACATATTAATATTTGTATGAAAATAGAATTAAACGCCAAATGCCGACGTGTTCGACCTGAAACCAACGCGCTTCTAATGCGATTATTGCGCGGGATTTGCGTCATCAGAGAGCTACGGCGACTTGCTGTGATTGACGTGAGCAACAACCAATGAAATCGGAGCGGGAAGTCTGCGTCATCCAATCAGATTTGTTTTCTGTGTTTAAGGGTGGAGCTAAGTCTATCCGTCCGGACAGAAAGGCAAAAAAAAAAAAAAACCCGAGAGAAAGTCGCGACTCTGAGGCTCCGCAGAAAGACCGATAGACGAGGCTGCTCGTGAAGTTGAGTGTGTGTGTAGGAGTGTGTGTTTCGTGAAGCAGTGTGAAGGATGAGTCTCGCGATGAGCAGCGTGCTGAGGCAGACGGCGCGCGCGGTGTCGGTGTCGTGGCGGCGGCAGGGCGCGCGGTGTGTGTGTTCCGCTCCCCCGGGGGACGCGCTGATCCGGGACCTGGAGCAGATGGTGAAGAAGGACAAGCTGGTGGTGTTCATGAAGGGCACCCCGGCCCAGCCCATGTGCGGCTTCAGTAACGCCGTGGTGCAGATCCTCAGGATGCACGGGGTGGAGGAGTACACCGCATATAACGTGCTGGAGCGGGACGAGCTCAGACAAGGTGTGTGTGTGTGTGTGTGTGTGTGTGTGTGTCTGTGTGTGTGTGTGTCTGTGTGTGTGTGTGTGTGTCTGTGTGTGTGTCTGTGTGTGTGTCTGTGTGTGTGTCTGTGTGTGTGTGTGTGTGTGTGTGTGTGTGTGTCTGTGTGTGTGTGTGTCTGTGTGTGTGTGTGTCTGTGTGTGTGTGTGTGTGTGTCTGTGTGTGTGTGTGTCTGTGTGTGTGTCTGTGTGTGTGTGTGTGTCTGTCTGTGTGTGTGTGTGTCTGTGTCTGTGTGTGTGTCTCTGTGTGTGTCTGTCTGTGTCTGTGTGTGTGTCTGTGTGTGTGTGTGTCTGTGTGTGTGTGTGTCTGTGTGTCTGTCTGTGTCTGTGTGTGTCTGTGTGTGTGTCTGTGTGTGTGTGTGTGTGTTTGTGTGTGTGTGTCTGTGTCACCTGTGTGTGTGTGTGTCTGTGTCTGTCTGTGTGTGTGTGTGTCTGTGTGTGTCTGTGGTGTCTGTGTGTGTGTGTCTGTTGTTGTCTGTCTGTGTGTGTTGTGTGTGTCGTGTCTGTCTGTGTGTCTGTGTGTGTGTCTGTCTGTGTGTGTGTCTGTCTGTGTGTGTCTGTCTGTGTGTGTGTGTGTCTGTGTGTGTGTGTCTGTGTGTGTGTGTCTGTGTGTGTGTGTCTGTGTGTGTGTGTCTGTGTGTGTGTGTCTGTGTGTGTGTGTCTGTGTGTGTCTGTGTGTGGTGTGTCTGTGTGTGTTGTGTCTGGTGTGTGTGTGTCTGTGTGTGTGTGGTCTGTCTGTGTGTGTGTGTCTGTCTGTGTGTGTGTCTGTCTGTGTCTGTCTGTCTGTCTGTGTCTGTCTGTCTGTCATGTGTGTCTGTCTGTGTGTGTGTCTGTCTGTGTGTGTGTGTGTCTGTGTGTGTGTCTGTCTGTGTGTGTGTGTGTGTGTGTGTCTGTGTGTGTGTGTCTGTGTGTGTGTGTGTGTGTGTCTGTGTGTGTGTGTGTGTGTGTGTGTGTGTACATAGATACATGTATAGATAAGTATTAAAATGGAAATTTGAGAGAGACCAACACACATACAGTGGGGGCCAAAACATTTGAGAATGACACAAGTCTACTGCTGCATTCGTCTATAATCAGTGTTTAGAGTTGGTCAGAATTTGTGTGTTTGTGTTCGTCTTCCCGCCTCCGACCACAATGGGATTAAGTTCTGGGGAGTTTCCTGGACTTTTGTCAAAATGTCCACGTTTTGTCCCCTGAGACACTCGGGTTTGATCATGTTTGGGGAGGAGCTCCCTCAGGCGGGACAAGGCATTGCTCATCACCAGACTGTCCTTGGATGGTTCTTAGAAGTTGCTGTCAAAGTTTCAAGGGTGTTCTTGGTTCTTAGTCAAAATTGTGCTTGAGCGCAGTCCCTCTGCCGGGACGCGACCTCGCACGTGTACGGCCTCGGGACACTCTGCTGTCGGGGGGGGGACGTGTGGAGCGGAAACATGGCTCGTTAGAGCAAACGCATCCGCATCGGTCCAAAGAAAGAGCGCGTGAAATACCTGACCTGAGAGCCCAGTGTTACACGCTCAAGTCAAAGTGTGCAGGAAAAGCCACGCTACGACCCCATGATGTGCCGGATTTAATAATCTGCTTTACACAGGACGTGTGTTTGTGTGACGATGAAAGAAGTACAGCTTGGTGTAAACAAGGAGTAAGATACTCAACCTTACACACACACACACACACACACACTCTCTGAGTGTCCTGCACTGGCTGCCAACAGACACAAGGTCAGTGCATGACTGTTAGAGCTCGTTTACACACTAGTGCAAAAGTTTGCACGCCCTTAAGACAGAGGCATTTAATCTACATTCAATTTAATCTACATTAAATGTCTTTCGGTCTGAAGGGTTTGTAAAGTTTTGGCTACATTAATAGATCCTCCTTCTCCTCACCTTTACCCCTGATCTTTATTTCACCTGCCAGACTATTTCTCTGCTGGTTTTCCTTCACGCTATTTATATTTTATACGCAGGACCTGGTGGAGGAACGGAGTGATTAACTCTCAGCTCGTTATCCAGATTAAACCTGCGATTAAACCCAGCGGGAATGTCGGAGTAAAGTTACTTCACACACTGAGAAATGCTTCAGGACAGGATTTATTAGCCAAGTGTATTAACACACACACACACACACACACACACACAACGTGACTCTCAGGAAATACACACAATGGAAATGACATCACGATACCTCCGTTCTGATCCTGTTTATATCGCGATTCTCTGTTACGTTTACTTTACTGCTTTGACACTTTAAGAAAAAAATAAAGCTGAGTCATAACTTGAAAGTTTTATACTTTCAACAACTTCACACATGAATTTAAACGTGAGGAATTAAATGTAGCTCGTTCCTTGTAATGTCCGTTTTCTCACTTTAAACCCTTCAAATTTTAAATACAAGAGTTTAACATGTCCGTTTTTTAGTGTAGCGTGTATTTCTGCTACACCATCTGCATCCGTAATTATTATTTCTAAGCAAATTTAGCAAATAATTCAGTCTTGTGACACAGAATTTCAGTGTGGGAAGTAGTTTAGAGCGCCACCTGTAGGAGAATAAAGAACCGGTAACAGTTTATGGCGCCTCTGAAATGCGTGCGTGTAATGATAGGGTTCGAGACTAATCCGCTCAAAGTTTGGAGAAAATGTCAGATCTGCGTTTTAGTCAGAAGCTAATGAAGTTGTGCTCGTGAGAAAGTTCCACAGCGACACGTCCGGGCGTGTCTGATTGTCTGAGTGTAAACGTGAAGCCCTGATGATCGTGCGAGTGAACCTGAGCCAAGTCTGAGAAAGACGCCTCTGTGAGTAAACAGAACAAATCCAGCAGCGTGAAAACGGTGCGGAAAAATCTCTTTGCACGTCGTGTGTGTGTGTGTGTGTGTGTGTGTGTGTGTGTGTGTGTGTGTGTGTGTGTGTGTGTGTGTGTGTGTGTGTGTGTGGAGCTCCATGAATGACTCCAAAAGCATTTTTTTTAATTATTACTTTTAAATATGTATACACGTTTGCATTTGAGAGGAACATTGCTGCAGTTCTTCTTGAATCCTACAGGTGGCGCACTCTATACTAGTCACAGATTGACAGGGAGTACAGCGCTCTGTGAGAGGAGCGGATTATCTGAAGATTTTGTTTAGAATTGTAGAGAAAGGAGAGCGGCGTAATCTTGAATCAGGATATTAAAGATATAAACTGTTGACACTTGGATGGCGTCGACTCCGAGGACTCGTGATGATGTCGTATGTTGTGGTGTCGGGACGTCAGTGTGAGGACTCGAGTGTGAGTGGCAGACAGACGCCTCTGTGATTAAACAGAAGAAGAATGTCGAATGTGTCTACGGGTTGTACGATGAGTCTGACCGTTGGATTCAGGATCGATTCTCACTTTTAAAGTGTTCAGTCAAAAACGTGTAAAATTCAAACACGCACACTAAGTGCTTCTGTTCTCTGTCAGGTAAAATACTCACGTTTTATAGATTATTTTAATTTTTTATAATTTTTTTAATTTAAGTTTGTATGTTGTAATATCGCCACCTACTGGACTGGAGTGTGAAGCTGATTCTAGTGCGTGTATAGTATAGTGTGTCTGTGTGTGTGTGTGTGTGTGTGTGTGTGTGTGTGTGTGTGTGTCCTCACTGAGTTCGGATGGCCGTAGTGATCGGACTCGGGATGCACAGTGCAGCAGAGCCGGTAGATCAGACTTGTGTTTAAATTGGATTTAGTTAAAGCAGCAGAATTGAGCGATCGCCTGGGTTTATTCAGACTAGTGTGTGTGTGTGTGTGTGTGTGTGTGTGTGTGTCCTCAACACTGCATTCTTTGCTAATCTGATGGCGGGTTGGTGGGCGTGGCTTTGCTGTGTTTATCAGCTGTGTACAGATGTGGGAGGGCGTTTACGTTAACACACACACTTTGTTCACACACACATTGTTCACACATGCATTCACATGTCTACACACACACACATTTTAAAACGTTTTCTTTTTTAATTGTAGTTTTTAAATTAATAATCTAATTGTGTGTGTGTGTGTGTGAGAGAGAGAGACTCCAGTCTGTCCTGTACAGTGATTAGAGACTCAGGACTAAACCACATCCCCTGTATGCGCGTGTGTGAGTGTGAGTCACTGATCTGCTGTTTTGTCCCGGTGCAGGTGTGAAGGCGTTCTCCAACTGGCCCACGATCCCTCAGGTCTTCTTTAACGGGGAGTTTGTGGGTGGATGTGACATCCTGCTGCAGATGCATCAGAGTGGAGACCTGGTGGAGGAGCTGGAGAAACTGGGCATCAGATCAGCCCTGCTCGACACACACACACCCGCCCAGTAGAGGGGGTGTGAGGGGGTCAGAGGCGGGGTCAGAGAGGGGGGTTGTGGCTGGGTGAGGTCCATCACCTCGTAGCAGCTCCAGTTCACACCTGTGACTTTTTTAATCAATGACAGAAACACTGATGTGTGAGTGTGTGGTTGTGTGTCCCTGCTGCCTAATCATGTGTGTGTGTGTGTGTGTGTGTGTGTGTGTGTGTGTGTGTGTGTGTGTGTGAGAACTTTATCAATAAAATACACTCAGTTGCCTTAAAGTTGTCTGATTCTCTAAATGTAGAAATGAATGAAATATGAAATTGTATGAAAAAATAAGTCAAATAAAATGTATTTAGAAATAAACTTTTTGTCTGTTGGTGATAAAATGAGCCGATTTCTGAAACATGAGATGATTATATACATACAGAGAGTGTGTCCTATATAAACACACACACAGGTCTTAAACTCTACAGTCTCTTTAATATTATTGAATGTATATTATAAATTATATTTAAATGATAAATAAACAATTCAACATAAAACAGCAGCTTTATTTAAGTAGCACTACAACACATTTTAATAATTTTACAAAAAAAAAAAACATGTATTGTTCCTTTTGTTTGTGCAGTTCCTCAGATGACCACTAGTGGGTCTGTCCCCACAGAGTCTCATGTAAGAATGTCCAAGAGAGGACTGAGTTTGGGCTGTGAAAAGTGTAAATGAGTTCATTTCCAGCAGGGGGCGCTGTGTGATCGTTTAGGGCTGTGATTAATCACATCATGGTGACTGGAGCCTCATTAACGTGTGATTAACAGAAAACTACACTGGCAGTAAAACTTGCTAGCTGCTCTGTAAAATCACTGATTTTTATTACATTTAAATTCATTAAATTTAATGTTCTTAAAAAATCAACTCTGATAAAGTGAGTTTTACTTAAAAACATGACAAAACAGTTTTTTTTTAAATAACATTTATAGGACGGTGTGTGTAAATGAGGTGTGTGCCGGTGTGTACAGTGTGTAGGACATGAGTGTGTCTTTGGGCAGGGGTGGAAAGGGTGTGTTTACTTTTAAAACTTCCTGAAGTGTTAATGGTAAATTATTAAATTTTAAATGAAGCAAAAATATTGAATGAATACATTTCCTTATCAGAGCGAATCTAATGAAAATAATCAATAATTGTATGTTGGTTAGAATTTCTTTAAAACATTTGGCTGTAAGTTAAAAAAATGAAACAAAAACATTTACAAATGAAAAACTTTTTAAATAAACGTCCAAAAATCCAATAAAATGAAATAAAATTGTAGATAAAGTAATATAAATAAATAAATGACACACACTGATAGCACAGAAACGTCACTCACCCGCTTCTGCCACTTCAGTTTGTTGCTTAGCAACCACTCGTCCTCTGATCTGCTGTGAGATGCGATGATTCAGGACACGACCATGAAAACCAACAGTCCGAAAAAAGCATTAAGTCATCAACAGAACGGACGTGTGATTAAACAGAGCTGTTAGATACACTCGGATACGAATTCCTGTTGCTATGGCAACTTGGGACGCAACAGATGCTTTCGGGAGACAAAGCTCTGTGTTCTCTTTAGGGCGCCTGAAGCCTCCGTCGTGATTTGGGACGCAGCCGAGGTGTGTGAGTAGGAAAAGCTTTAAAAGGAAAAATCAACTGATTTATGGGAAAACCGGCAGGACGTTTGGCGATGAAGATCCTTGTTGTGCTGCCTACGGAGGGGGCGGACGTGATCAGCGGTGAAGCAGGTGCAGCCGCTTTACATTTAGAATCAAAGCAAGCAAGAATATTTTGTATAACAATAATAAGAGCGGCGACAGATGATTACATCTGTAAAATAAAGCAGAGTAATTTGTGTATTTCGTCAGAGTTAAGCTGAGCGGTGGAGACGACTTCACATCCCACAGAACGCAGGAGATCTACTGCTTCAGTTCTCCAACTCAGGGGCCGAGACCTCGCTCTCCTCATGCTGTACCAGGTAACCCAGATCGATTCAGTACTAATAAGAAGAAGAGGAATAAGAATTCCTGCACATAACGTTTGGTGAAGAGAAACGTCAGAGCTCAGGAGCTTTAGTGAAACATTCACAGTGTTTGTTATTAAACTCTCCAAGCCAAAGTCCAGAGCCCTAGTCCACCTCGCGCTCGCACACCAGGACATCATGATGCTCAGGCGCTTTATTCCTCAGAAAAAACACGTAAGTTTATCATCTTCAGTTCATCAGCACGGTGATGCAGCTCCGCTTCTCCTTACATAACACCAGGTCTGAGCTTCTGGAACGTAACCCACAGTGAAATACTCTGTACACTGTTACTCATGTTACAGCATTTCTTTCCTACCAGGAGGTGAGAGTGGCGTTGAACTCTTAGTGTTACTCTGTAGGAGCTCCAGGTGAGGAGATTAAACCGTGGAGGTGATGTTCAGTCCTGAGAAACTCACCAGATTTACTGCAGATTTACACTGATTACACTCTAGAACATCAGCTCCGGTAACTTCAGGGTTCTGGGGTCGAATCCCAAACAATGTTAAATGGAAAGCGAGTGCACTATGTAGGGTGCACACTCCCTTGTTCCACACACCCAGTAGTGCCCTTGATCAGGGGTTAGAGAGGGGTTTGGGATTCAGCCTCGTGTTAGACGCTAGTTAGCTTTGTAGCTAAGCGTTAGCCGTGAACAGAAGGACGCGGACAGTCCGTGGTGTTAAAATGCTTTGGCTGCTTCCCGCCTGGTGGAATTGTCCTGTTACACAGGTTGTTGCAGATTGATAATGTATCGTCTTTTTCACACAACACGTAGAATCGCCAGACCGGTGAAGCCGTTTTAGCAGCGCGCAAACAAATGTCCCGCGAGTTTTGCGTCACCTGATCGGCTTTTCTATATCTGCTGTTATAGAGACCGACGATCAAACTTCCCAAAGCGATTATCGGCCGATTGTGATCGCGACCCATCAATCAGAGCAGCCATATGTATTATTTTAGTAATAATAATAATATTGGTGGTTAGCACCGTCATCTCGCACCTCCAGGGTCTGGGTTCGATTCCCACCTCGGGGTCTCGGAGTGTGTGTGTGTGTGTGTGTGGAGTTTGCATGTTCTCCACCAACGCTTGGTGGGTTTCCTCCGGGTTCTCCGGTTTCCTCCCACAGTCCAGAGACATGCAGATTAGACTTATTGTGTGTGAATGTTGACTGGAGGTCCTACCATGGTCGTAAAGTTATGAATAAATACAGTCACTGGCCTGCAGGGTCCATACCGGACTACAGAGGTTCTATGTATAATAATAGGAATCTCAGCAGTAGTGTGTACTGTAACGCAATCATGTAACCAGTGCTGTTGTATGCACAATGTCACCCTCTAGTGGTGGGCCAGTACCATAGCAGCCTGGCCTTGCAGTCCTGTAGTGAATTAGAGTTACTGTAGTATGATGTATATCTGCATATGGACTATACAGTGTAGAGCGCCCTCTACAGGTTTAACACTCAGCGTTCTTCTCCTGCAGAGCGGTTTCAGGAGGCGATTCCTCACCCCTCGGCACAGGAACATGGTCAATCATGCCGTGGGTCAGGACGAGCCTCCGAAACCCAAGCGCGAGAGCCGGGAGGAGTCCATCCTGGCGTTCCTGGGGATCGCCTGCACCATCCTAAACCTCCTCGTCATCATATTCGTCTACATCTACACCTCCCTGTGAGCGCGGGACTCTCAGCTCCACCACCGAGCGCATGGCGTCAGAGGGCATGCTGGGTATTGTCAGACTGGGACTTTTATAGATTGATATAAAATTTGTTAAAATAAAACTGTTACATATCAAAGTTAACATTGTATTTATCATTAGTGTGAAATTACAGTCACACTTTGTCTTTATGAGGATCTTTTATTCACACATTCCTGAACGCCGCATCGTCCCAGTTAGAGAGGAACATGTTTACTGTTTATTATACTGTTTATCTCGCAATAATTACAAACACATGCATTATTCACTCTCTACATTTTTTTGATTCATTTAATATCAAACACAAAATAATAATAATAATAATAATGACATGTAAAGCAACAATTATGCGACATGTAACACAATGAAATGATTTATTTACCATTTACTAATAATTATTCAAATTTCTTATTTAATCACCCAATGTTACTGATTTACATTATTATTATTATTATTATTATTATTGAAATCATAACATAATAAAATAATAATAATAATAATAATAATTAAAGTGTGTAATGTACAAATACCATGTAGAAAAATAAATAAACATGTAAATAAATTTTTATTTCAAAAACTGTGTGTGTGTGTGTGTGTGTGTGTGTGTGTGTGTGTGTGTATTTGAAGTCTGAAAGCAGGTTAGATTTTGATTTGCATTGTGAATATAATAAACATAATAAAGGGAGAAGTTTCAGTATAATCTAATTCATCTTAACAAAAGAAACTCCTCGACTCGGGACGTCTGCGTTTAACTGAACTCCTGTTCTAGTCCCAATATACAAACATGACAAGCAAGGGAATCGTTTTATCTACTGAAGCCTGGCGACTCTGTTACAATAGGTGGCGCTGTGCCCTCTTTCAGCTTATGATCCATGACATTACAGTAGAAAAGACCACAGCCTTTGGCTGGGAGCAGGTGGAGCGTTGAGGCGCTGTACATGTCATACACGCCGTGCGCTTTACTTCATGTACGTATGAGACGAGCGCCACCTCTCACTCTCACTGTGTTCATCTGATTGATTCTGGTTCAAAGCCCAGGGCGGAGCTGACGCACACACACACACACACACACACACACACACAGTAGGTGTTAACTGAAATCTCTGCATAAATAAACACAAACTCCTGATGCTAAAGTCTGCTGAACTCTGCACTCTCTTACTTTGTTGTTGTTTATTTCCACTCAGGGGTCAGAGGTCAGGGGTCAGATGGATTAACCTCATGGCTCATCAAGTCTGAATCCATACACGTCACTGCACTGATCATAAACCCAGCTTTCTATAAGCCTGAGTGTAAAACAGTGTCTGAGCGGAAATGAGGCTCATTGTTCAGATTTAAATAAGTGAACCGTCGTCGGCGTCTCTGATCGTTTAATGCTGCAGTGATTAACGAGCTTCAGCTGATTTAACTGATGCAGTGAGGAGCTTCTCATTTCTCACACAGAGTCGCAGTGTTGTACGGCGTCAAGCAAAAGTGAGATAAAGCAGAAATGAGCGGAACGAGCTTAAGAACTGTTCAGACCCTGCAGTGTCAGCGGAGTCCTCGACTTCACAGAACAACGTCCTGAAGCTCGCGGAGCTGAGCAGCGGATCAGAAGACCAGAGGACAGGAGACTCAGCGGGACTGGAGAACCTCACAGCTTTCATTTTACTGAGACAAGTTTACTTTTAGCTGTTTTCTTCTCTGAAGGTCCGGATTATAGTAGCCACGGAGAACCTGCTTGGGTTTGGTTCCACGTTGCCCCGCCTCCTCACAGTCATGCCAGTCATCACCAGAACATGATCTATGACATTGAAATTACAGATCTTCTTCTTGGTCTTAGTCCTTTTGCCCACCACCACTGACACGGACTCCTCTTCCTCTTCCTCTTCCTCTTCGTCTTCTATTGTAGTGCTCCATTGTTGGATCCACTTATGCCATGTGCCACATGTGTTTTCAGTGGTGTGTAATAGTGTGTAAATGATAAAACAGTGTGTTAGTTGTGTTTACCTGCTGTAGCCCGCGTGCACCACACTGCTGAATGTGTATTGTGTGTGAGAAGGTGTTTACAGGAGCTACATGTACCAGAAGAACAGTGTTTAAGATTTTGACAACTGTACGATTAATTTGAGTTGAGAAGAGTTTTAGTAGTTGACAGTTGAGTTTTTACGATGAGATTTAGTGTTTTAGCGATTCACAAAAACTGTGATATTAAAACCTGCCGTTTGTATTTCCGCAGGGGATCTTTGTGTCAAGCCCGGATTAAATGGGAGGGTTGCGTAAGGAAGGAGATCCGGCGTGAAACCTGTGACAAGTTGTTGTGTGGATCGTCAGGTCCACTGTGGCGACCAGGACAGGGGCAGCCGAAATACCAACCACATCTTAACATTTGTTTGATGATTTCAATGATGATAGTCAAATACTCTTTTGTTTGATGATATCAAAGTCAATGATGATTATGTCATCTAATACTACCTTGTCAAATGTCCTCATGCAAATGTCCTCATACAGTCAAGTGTCCTCATGCAGTCAAGTGTCCTCATGCAGTCAAGTGTCCTCATGCAGTCAAATGTCCTCATGCAGTCAAGTGTCCTCATGCAGTCAAGTGTCCTCATGCAGTCAAGTGTCCTCATGCAGTCAAGTGTCCTCATGCAGTCAAGTGTCCTCACTGTAGGCTTTAAACTGGTAAAGAAATCTCTCTCTCCCTCTCTCATTATGTATACTGTATATCTAATGTCCTACCATAAAAGCAAGTCAAGTGTCCTCATGCAGTCAAGTGTCCTCATGCAGTCAAGTGTCCTCATGCAGTCAAATGTCCTCATGCAGTCAAGTGTCCTCATGCAGTCAAGTGTCCTCATGCAGTCAAGTGTCCTCATACAGTCAAATGTCCTCATACAGTGAGGTTTTCTCATAAAACACAACGCTGTGAGTCTTCAGAGTAACAACTGGAACATCTTCATCTGTGCTGCAGTTCTGACACTTTACTGAACATTTGATTATTTTATTAATGAAGTATAACCCGGATGTGTGTGTGTGTGTGTGTGTGTGTGTGTGTGTGTGTGTGTGTGTGTGTGTGTGTGTGTGTGTGTGTGTAACATTATTACTTTCCCTCGTCCTCTTCAGTCGCTCCTCTGTCATCTGAGCATCAGCTGATTTTCAGCTCTGTCACGCTTTACAGTTTCTCAGCAACAGAACTCAACATGTATTATTATTGTTATTATTATTATTATTGTTATTATTATTATTATTAATGTATTATTATTATTTATCTTATCATAAAATATTTTACATGAATTGTAGGATATGAATTTTATTCAAGAGTCAAGAATTTTATTTGTCACATAGATGGTTGTACAAGTTCAATAGTAGTGAAATGCAATTGCAACAAACTCCAACTCAACTCAAGACTGCGCAGATTTTAAAGAAATAAAGATAAAGAATAAATATGTAGAAAATAAAAACTAACTGAAAAAAGACTGAGACGAGAATAGTGACGCTGTTGTAGGTCCTCATCTGAACCAAGAGCTCATGGAGGGTGAGATTACAGAGAAAAGAAAAGAGGAGATAAACATAAAAAGACTAGTAACAACAATTATAACAAAGTGGAGGTCAAAGAAAAAGAATAAATATAATAATAATAGAGTGAGGAAAAATATATAAAGAATAAAGATGAAGGCTTAAAGGAAGAAAAAAACAAGATAGAAGGAGAAAGAAAGAAAGAAAGAAAGAAAGAAAGAAAGAAAGAAAGAAAGAAAGAAAGAAATGAGCCAACAAACAAAAGGATGAAAAAGAAGTGAAAAGTAAATAAGAAAGAAAGAATGAAATATTTGTTACTCTTGATTAATAATTCTTATATTGTAATATTTGTACAGCTACTGTAGGTTTTTCTTATATTTTGTATTGTCTTATCTTCTATAGCTATATATTTTTTAGCTAAAGTTGTTTTCTATATTTTATTTCTTATTCTATTCCATATTTGTTTACTTGTATTATTAATATATACAGTATATATTTTTAGGTCACCGGTGTGTTTGAGCATTTCACTACATATCGCACTGTGTGTGACTGTATATGTAACAAACCAAATTTCAGTTTGGTTAACGCACAGAAACAAAACTACACCATTACCATAAACCACAAACTAGAAAAATAACAAGCAAGCAAATTTTAATTTGTACGGATTATAATTGGATTTGATTGACAGGTCTGTGTGAACCTCAGGGACACGCCCATGTGAGCGAGCGACTCTGTGCTTCTGTGACTGTTAGAATGTTTTATTTACATTATTTATGTCTTGTGTTAAATAATTTCAACTCATGAGATGTCAGTGTGTGTGTGTGTGTGTGTGTGCGTGTGTGTGTGTGTGTGTGTGTTCGGGAGATTGATCTGTCATTTCCTCGGCGTGTTTTGTGCCCTGTTTGTCTCCGGGTGCTGAATATCTGGATGTGAAAAATTGATGTGCTAACGAGAGCGTCGGCAGAGAAAGAAAGAAAGAAAGAAAGAAAGAAAGAAAGAAAGAAAGAAAGAAATGAGCCAACAAACAAAAGGATGAAAAAGAAGTGAAAAGTAAATAAGAAAGAAAGAATGAAATATTTGTTACTCTTGATTAATAATTCTTATATTGTAATATTTGTACAGCTACTGTAGGTTTTTCTTATATTTTGTATTGTCTTATCTTCTATAGCTATATATTTTTTAGCTAAAGTTGTTTTCTATATTTTATTTCTTATTCTATTCCATATTTGTTTACTTGTATTATTAATATATACAGTATATATTTTTAGGTCACCGGTGTGTTTGAGCATTTCACTACATATCGCACTGTGTGTGACTGTATATGTAACAAACCAAATTTCAGTTTGGTTAACGCACAGAAACAAAACTACACCATTACCATAAACCACAAACTAGAAAAATAACAAGCAAGCAAATTTTAATTTGTACGGATTATAATTGGATTTGATTGACAGGTCTGTGTGAACCTCAGGGACACGCCCATGTGAGCGAGCGACTCTGTGCTTCTGTGACTGTTAGAATGTTTTATTTACATTATTTATGTCTTGTGTTAAATAATTTCAACTCATGAGATGTCAGTGTGTGTGTGTGTGTGTGTGTGCGTGTGTGTGTGTGTGTGTGTGTTCGGGAGATTGATCTGTCATTTCCTCGGCGTGTTTTGTGCCCTGTTTGTCTCCGGGTGCTGCTGAGAGAGAGACAGAGACTTTTTTTTTTGACTTTTTACAATCCTTTATTTTACAAGTTTTGTTTTATAGGCTAGAAAAAGGATTGTGTTTATAAATAATTGATTTAAAATAGATAAATAAATAAATAGATAAATAAGACATTCATTACATTATAGTCCTTCTTTAAAAACACATAGTTATTGTGCTTTTTTCAGTTAAAATATGCGGCAAAGATGATTTCATCATCTTCTACCGCGCACAAGGTCTCCTCACAGCACCATATGGTTTTAAACATGTTTATGTCTTTCATACTTTTGTAAAAATTAAAATCAATTAAAATTCTTGATTTAACAAGTCTGGAGAAGATCTTTTTGGGGTCGCAGTCTGTGCTTTGTGCCAGCTTATTCTTTCTGCTTATATAAATTGCCATCTTGGCTTGACCAATGGTAAAATTAATAAGCTGGCATTTGAACCTGTTTCTCCGGACGTATTTAAAACCAAGAATAAAAAACTGATGAGTAAAATCTACATTCAGTGGTAAAAAAATGTGTTTTAAAAGGTTAAACAAAGGTGACAACCTAGAGCAATGTATAAAAGCATGGAAAACAGTTTCTCTCTGTGAACAGAAGGGGCATTCCTGCGTGATTTCAGGATTTAAAATGGAGATAAAAGAGTTCACAGAGACAATTCCATGTAAAATCCTCCACTGGAGATCAGCAGACTTTTTGGTTAATGGTGGTTTGTACAGTGCCCTCCACTCTGGTTTAAAATCATTATTAAAACCCAGTTCAGTGCGCCATGGGGTGTCTACCCTCCCGTTCAGTTTTTTCTTGTTTAAGACCTTTACACATGCTTTGTATAAAACCTTACCAGACACTGTCTCAAAGTTCATGTCCTCCTCTCCCTTGAGCTCCAGGAGGGGGCCGCCATGACCCTCTAGGTCCGGAGTTATCGTCAGCTGTGGAAAAGGTTCTTCTTCTGTAGGACTGGTCTCATTACTTGCGTGTTCCATCAGCTGAACGCGTTCCTCCGACGTTAGGGCGGTTCTCCAGCGGTGTAGGAGCTGGTTGGCTACCCGTTGAGACCGAAGTCCCATCTGTGCTGCCAGGTTCTCTGCTCGAGACAGGTCTGGTCCGGTGATGTTCACCAGCTGCCGGAGTGTCACGATCCCTGCTTTTATCAGGGTCTTGGATAGTGCTGGGGTGGTTGGACTAGAGATGTCCAGCTGCCCTCCACAGACTAGGGGCTCCTCCAGCAGCCAGTGTAGCGTTCTGCTTCCTTTGTTTTGTTTTTTAAAAAAGGTCCAGATTTTAAAAAGTCTTTGATAAAATACGGGTAATCCAGTAGTGTCCAGTGCTGTGGGGTCCATTAAAAACAGAGTTCTGTCCAGCCCAAGACCTCCCACCGTGCGTAGGAGTGTGTAGGCTGCCGCTCTCCATCCTTCATCACTTGCTCCGGTGAGAAGTCTCTGGATGAACTGCAGGCGGAAGGCTGCAGTTCTGCTGGCTAGCTGCACCAGGCCCTGTCCTCCTTCCTCTTTGGGCAGGTGAAGTAGACTTTGTGGTAGCCAGTGCAGTTTGTCCCAGAAGAAGTCTACCAGGAGGGCCTGTATGCTTGCTAGCAGGTTTGGTGGTGGGTCCATGCATGCCAGTTTGTGCCACAGGGACGATGCTGCTAGGTTGTTGATGACCAGCACTCGTCCTCTGTAGGACATTTTTGGGACCAACCACTTCCATCTGCTTAGTCTGCCTTTTATGTTTTCAACAGTTCCATCCCAGTTTTTGTTTAAAAACTCAGCACTGCCCAGGTAGACACCCAAGTATTTAAAACCAGTCGTTTTCCACATTAAACCCCTGGTAGTGTGGGCTGGTCGTCTCCCCATTCTCCTACTAAAATGGCTTCACTTTTAGTCCAGTTGATTTTAGCAGATGATAAAACCTTAAAATCTTCTAAAACACCAGTTAAAAGATTCACATCTGCCTGTGTGTTGACCATTACAACTAGATCATCGGCATAAGCTGAAAGACAGGTTAAAATATTAAAATGAGGTATATTAAAACCAGAAAGCTGCTCTCTTAGTTTGCATAAAAGAGGTTCGATTGCTAAAGAATATAGCATTCCTGACAGAGAGCAGCCTTGTCTAATACCTCTGTGTACTTTAAAAGGGACACATAAACCACCATTAACCTTCAGTACACTCTCAATGTCACTGTACAATGTCTTTATCATTGTTATGAAATCTGGGTTGAACCCGAAGCTTTCCAGCACCTTCCACAAGTATTTGTGTTCAACCCGGTCGAAAGCTTTTTCCTGGTCCAACAAAATGAGACCGGTCTTTATGCCTAGCAGTCTAGAGACATCCAAAATATCACGGATTAAATGTATATTATCAAAGATGGACCTAGCAGGCACGCAGTACGTCTGGTCGTGATGAATGACCTGCTCCAGTACCTTTGTCAGTCTTGAGGCTAATGCTTTTGAGAGTAGTTTGTAGTCAGTGCACAGCAGTGATACCGGGCGCCAGTTCCCCAGGTGCGTCAGGTCTCCCCTTTTTGGCAGTAAGGTCAGGACAGCCCTCCTGCAGCTCACCGGGAGCTTTCCTTCTTTCACACTGTCCTGCAACACCTCTAGTACATCCTGTCCTATTACGGACCAAAACGCCTTGTAGAACTCTACAGGGAGACCGTCTATACCCGGCGCCCGCCCGTTCTTCAGGCCTTGGAGGGCCTTCTGAATCTCTGCCAGTGTCAGTTCTGCCGCCATGTCAGTGGCAGCTTCTTCTGACAGCTTGGGCAGGTTTTTCAAGAAGGTTTCCTCCATTGCATGTGCTTCTGACCACTCACTACTGTGCAGCTTTGAGTAGAAGCCGTGTGTCTGCTTGCGAATCTCAGTGGGCTCTGATACGAGATCCCCTGACTCTGATCGCACAGCATGTATGATTCTTTTCTGTCCATTTTTTTGTTCCAGACCAAAAAAGACCTTAGAAGGAGCATCCATTTCTGTTGCGTGTTTGAAACGTGAGCGGACCAGCGCCCCCTGTGCTGCAGTGCCCAGTAGGTCGTTCATTAGGGCTTTTTTGTTTTTCAGGGACTCAATGTTTCCTCTGTTTTCTGTGGTCTCTAAACACTGGAGTTCTGCTATTTCGGTCTCTAGCGCTCTCATTGATCTAACAATGTCTTTTGTGACATTGAGTGTGTACTGTTGACAAAAAAACTTTTATTTGTGCTTTAGCTAGATCCCACCATTGCTGTAGAGAGCTAAAATCTGCTTTTTGTGATTTAAGATTGGTCCATAAAAAAGTAAAAGACTCAATAAAATTGGCATCTTCTAAAAGTAGGGTGTTAAAATGCCAGTAGGCTCTTAGGCTTTAGGTTTCTCCTACTGACAGCGCACTGCACCATACTATGATCAGAGATGCCTACTGGGACAATAAAACATTTAGTAAAATAAGACAGTTGATGTTTAAAACCATAAAATCGATCGAGTCTTGCCAGTGAGAGTGTGTTCTCTATGGAGTGGGCCCAGGTGTACTGTCTTTGTTTCTTGTGTAAGTCTCTCCATATGTCACTTAAGTCCTGGGCCTCCATCATCTCCCACATGCGTTTACGGGAGGCCATGTGAGGTTCTCTGTGGTTTCTGTCCAGGTTGTCGGTTGTGCAGTTAAAATCCCCACCCAGAATTAAAATATCAGCAGAGTTACAGTCATTAATTACGCTGTTTAGTTTGTCTAAAAACATCATCCTCTCTACTGCCTTGGTGGGAGTGTACACACAAATAAAAACAAAAACTTCATTTTCATAAAACGTTCTCACTTTTAAAAGCCTCCCATTTAAAAATTCTTCTACTGTATAAGAGTTTGGTATAAAATTGCGAGCAGCGAGCAGTGCGACTCCACCACTCAGTGGTGTATTGTGGCTCAGAATCGCGAGCCCATCCCACTCCTTCGACCAGTCCGCTGCGTTCTTGGAGTCGCTGTGTGTCTCTTGAAGTAGAGCCACATCAACATGATTCTGTTTTAAAAGTTCGTATAGTTTGGCTCTTTTTTCACATGTTCTTGCCCCATTAATATTTAAACTCACAATATTTACTTCACTCATTAAAAAGTGTGTAGATAAAAAGACAGTCTTATATAAAAGAAAACATACCAGTGTCCAGCAGGGAGTAAAAATCCTTCTAGAATTCCTCTTCAGCAAGCTCCTTGTTTATTTTGGTAATCCATTTCTTTAGTCTGAAGATTTCAAGTTCAGCGAAAACTTTTTGTTTCTTGTAATATTTGACGTCATGGACGAACTGCCTCTTGCTTGAGAAGTGGTCTTCTATTTAAATTTTTGACCCCCCTTTCGTCTTTTCTAAAAAAACATGTATGGATTCCTCGCTGTAGACGACTGGCATTCTTTCTTCCTCTGCGGTGAGGAGCAGCACAGAGTCTGAGATGTACCCATCACTGTCTGACTCCGGTTCGGGGTCTTTTTTGGGGAGTTTTTTTCCTCCTCCTTTGCGGTCTTTTTTCCTTTTTGGTGCCTTGAAGGAGGCCTCCTCTTCCATCTCTATGTCCGCCTCGTCCCCTTGTGACAGTGCGGCTGATGCTTCCATTTGACGGCTCCTCGCCCTTGTACCCATCGCTGAGAGCACAGGTAGCTCCAGCGCTGCACCCGAACCCTCTGTGACCTTATCAGCAGTGTTCGGCCTCTCCGGTGCTGGCTGGGTCACGTTGGGTTCCTCTCGGTCCGGTTTGGCCGAGCTCGTTGTTTCTGGTGTAACTCCAGTTGACTCTCGGACTGCAGGCTGGGCTTGGGGTTCGGTCTCTATAGGCTCTGGGTCAGCAGCATTGCCGGGTCCCTCAGCAGACGGCCGAGCTGTAGTCGCAGGGGGAGCGGCCTCACCCGGCACGGTCGCGTCGTGACCCGCTCGCTCAGAAGCACCAGGATCGCTCTGTCTTTCGGGACAAGCACGGACCAGATGTCCCATTGCACCACATTTAAAACATTTTATATCAGTGTCTGAGGAGGCGAATATACTGTAATCAAAGTTTTCAACCCTGAATTTAAAAACAGCATTTAGCTCTTCTACACCCTCTTTAAAGATCATAAAAACAACTCTCCTAAAAGACACCAGGTGTTTAATCAGTGGGGATTTACAGCCCAGGGGGATTTTCTTTATAGGGGAGACCAGTCTTCCATATCTGGACAGTTCTGTAGCGATGACACTATCAGGTATGAAGGGAGGGACGTTGGACAGAACTATTTTCTTGGCTGGGGAGCTCAGGGGAGAAACCAGGATGTGCTCGTTATTTACAGTGATTCCATTCTGTACAAGTTTAGCCGCTTTATCAATACTATTTACAAACGTGACAACAGCGCTGTTCATGCGGGAAGCAGAGACGATGTTCTCATGTCCCACCACATCACCAACCGCTAACACACACTCCTCTAAACTCGCCGCGCGCACACCACGCGCACACCGTGCCGGCGAGTTAAACTTTCAAACCGCTGTGTGTTCTGAGCCGCCATGCTCCAGCAACACACGCGCACACACACACACACACACACACACACACTCAGTCGCGCGCACACACACGCACACACAGACACACACAAGCACTCACACGAAAAAGATAGATTTAGCCAAAAAGGTGTTATAAATGGCGAAAAAGGGCAAAAAGAAAATTGGCAAAACGCCAATCGCTCTCACGCGCTCTACACGCCACACTCGCTTCCCTGCCGCACCGCGCATGCGCAGAGAGACAGAGAGAGAGAGAGAGAGAGAGAGAGAGAGAGAGGGAGAGGGAGGGAGAGGGATGGAGAGAGAGAGAGACAGAGAGAGACAGAGAGAGGGAGGGAGAGAGAGGGAGGGAGAGAGAGAGACAGAGAAGGAGAGAGAGACAGAGGGAGACAGAGAGAGAGAGAGGGAGGGAGAGGGATGGAGAGAGAGAGACAGAGAAGGAGAGAGAGACAGAGGGAGACAGAGAGAGAGAGAGGGAGGGAGAGGGATGGAGAGAGAGAGAGACAGAGAGAGACAGAGAGAGAGAGAGAGGGAGGGAGAGAGAGAGACAGAGAAGGAGAGAGAGACAGAGGGAGACAGAGAGAGAGAGAGGGAGGGAGAGAGAGAGAGACAGAGAGTGAGAGAGAGAGACAGAGAGAGGGAGAGAGAGAGACAGAGAGAGACAGAGGGAGGGAGACAGAGAGCGAGAGAGAGAGACAAAGAGCGAGAGAGAGAGACAGAGAGCGAGAGAGAGAGACAGAGGGAGGGAGACAGAGAGAGAGACAGAGGGAGGGAGACGGAGAGCGAGAGAGAGAGACAGAGAGAGACAGAGGGAGGGAGACAGAGAGAGACAGAGGGAGGGAGACGGAGAGCGAGAGAGGGAGGGAGACGGAGAGCGAGAGAGACGGAGGGAGAGAGAGAGACAGAGAGTGAGACAGAGGGAGAGAGAGACAGAGAGAGAGACAGGGGGAGAGAGAGAGAGAGAGACAGAGAGAGAGAGAGAGACAGAGAGAGACAGAGAGTGAGAGTGAGAGAGAGAGAGGGAGGGAGAGAGAGAGACAGAGAGACAGAGAAGGAGAGGGAGACAGAGGGAGACAGAGAGAGACAGAGAGAGAGAGACAGAGAGTGAGAGAGAGAGACAGAGAGAGAGAGGGAGGGAGAGAGAGAGACAGAGAGAGACAGAGGGAGGGAGACAGAGAGCGAGAGAGAGAGAGACAAAGAGCGAGAGAGAGAGAGACAAAGAGCGAGAGAGAGAGACAGAGAGCGAGAGAGAAAGACAGAGAGAGACAAAGGGAGGGAGACAGAGAGAGACAGAGGGAGGGAGACAGAGAGAGACAGAGGGAGGGAGACGGAGAGCGAGAGAGAGAGACAGAGAGAGACAGAGGGAGGGAGACAGAGAGAGGGAGACAGAGAGAGACAGAGGGAGGGAGACGGAGAGCGAGAGAGACGGAGGGAGAGAGAGAGACAGAGAGTGAGACAGAGGGAGACAGAGAGAGAGAGAGGGAGGGAGAGGGACAGAGAAGGAGAGAGAGACAGAGGGAGACAGAGAGAGAGAGAGGGAGGGAGAGGGATGGAGAGAGAGAGAGACAGAGAGAGACAGAGAGAGGGAGGGAGAGAGAGAGAGGGAGAGAGAGAGACAGAGAAGGAGAGAGAGACAGAGGGAGACAGAGAGAGAGAGAGAGACAGAGAGAGAGAGAGAGAGACAGAGAGAGAGAGAGAGAGAGAGACAGAGAGAGAGAGACTAGTGAGATTGGAACCTCAGTATGAATTTAGATCTGAGACTTTTTCAAAAGTAAGATGAGAAACCCGTGGAGTTCATTTCTCCGTTGTTTACCTACTGAAGGACTTCTCCTCTGTTTCCTTTCTTTCTTTCTGAAGTGTTTGTGAAATCAGACAGAAGGCCAGAGAGAGAAAAGAGAAGCAGTGATGGTGGGTACAAACTGTGACCTTGAGAGTGAGCGCAGGAGAGCATGATGGAGAGAGAGGGAGCGAGAGGGGAGGGGGGGTTTGTTTGTGTCTACATAATATGATATTCTTTTATATCTAATATGTTTATATATGTAGTTATATGTTTATACATTCAGATTGATGTTATTTATAATGTAATTAATGTTTTATAATTACTTTGGCAACAATACTTTTATATTTCTATTTTTGTTAACATTCATGCCAATAAAGCTTTTCTGAACTGAACTGAGAAACAGAGAGAGAGAGAAAGAGAGAGAGTGAGGGAGAGATATAGTATGTCACAAAAGTAAGTACACCCCTCACATATTTAGTTATATCTTTTCATAGGACAACACGGCATAAATGACTCTTTGACACAATGAAAAGTCGTCAGAGTAAAGTTTGTGTATCAGTGTCAATTTATTGTCCCTCAAAATAACTAAATACAGCCAATAATAGCTGAACCCCTGACAACAAAAGTGAGTACACCCCTAAGTGAAAATGTCAGTATTGTGTGTGGCCACCATCGTTTTCCAGCACGGCTTGAATTCTCTCTGCCATGGAGTTCACCAGAGCTTCACAGGTTGCCACTGGAATCCTCTTCCACTCCTCCATCACAACATCATGGAGGTGGTGGACATTTGACACCTTGTGCTTTGCCACCTTCCTTTTCAGGATGTTCCAGAGGTGTTCTACGGGGTTTAGGTCTGGAGACATGCTTGGCCAGTCCATCACCTTTACCCTCAGCCTCTTTAGCAAGCCAGTGGTCGTCTTGGATGTATGTTTGGGGTCATTATCCTGCTGGAACGCTGCTCTGCGGCCCAGTTTCCGGAGGGAGGGGATCATGCTCTGCTTCAGTATGTCACAGTACATATTAGAATTCTTGTTTCCATCAATGAACTGTAGCTCCCCAATGCCAGCAGCACTCATGCNTATGAAGCTCTGCCCTGCTGTTGTAAACAGAGTTATGTCATGAGTTGTTGCCTCTCCATTGTCACACATCAAGACACCCTTTGCCCTTTGCAATTGCATGACTGTGTTTTGCTTCAGATTAATAACATGCGTGTGTAACTGGATTCATTGACTTTGATCCTAGCTTTGTGTTGGTTGATTTTGCAGTTGCCTTTTTCTTCTGACTCGCAACATGGACGTGTGAGAGGATTCATTAATGATTGATCCTCCTGTCGTGTTTTTATTGGATAGTGTCTGACAAAAAGACAGGAAAAGACATGTCACATTTCCAACGTTCCATTTGGCAGTGAAAAGTTTAGTTGTTATTTAAAGACTGTCAGTGATGCAGCTGTTCAAACATCTAGAGAACGTTGATTTCACCACTTTGGTGTGATACAGTCAGGTGTTTAAGGCAACTTCATGCTCATCCTTTTTATCAGTGTTTTGCAGCAGACACAGGAAGTCAGTGGAGGGAGCGGGGCATTAAGGAGGTGTGGGAGAAGTTAGGACGGTTAAAACAGGTCATGAAAGTGCATCCTGTATCATCTGCAAATACTGAATGATGCTCAGAGGCAGACATGTGAGTAGTGAGGTGCAGTAGTCCAGTCTCCAAATGACAAGCGACCGAACAAGCACTTTACTGGCCTGTGTGGAGAGAAATGGACAAATTCTTTTGATGTTCTAAGGAGGAAATCAACATGAGCGGATTTGGTTAGAAATGTGAGAGGGGCAGCTGGTTACTCCACTGACCGAGGTGACCAAAGGTGATATCTGAGAGATGTCCAAGGAGACTAAAAAATCATGTGAATGCAAGGATGAATCAACAGCAGCCCATTCTTTCTTGGATTCATTTTAAGGTGATGAGATTCCGTCCGTCCGTGATGCTGTGATCTGAGGAACATAAAGGAGAGGAAAAGTTGTGTGTCGTCTGCATATTGTAGCAGTATAACTTACTGTTATTGCTAACCAGTGTGTAATAATGAATGATATGAGCTCACAAGATAGCATACCTGTGGAGGTGCAGGACTTTAAGTACTCAGGGTCAATGGTCCAGAGTAATGGTGAGTGTGGGAAGGAGGTGAAGGGGTGAGCAGGCAGCTTGGAACAGGTGGAGAAAAGTGTCAGGTTTTTATGTGACAAAAGAGTATCAGTGAGAATGAAAGGAGAGGTGTACAAGACAGTGGTGAGACCAGCGATGCTCTACGGCTTAGAGACAGTGGCACTGAAGAAAAGTCAGGAGGCAGAGCTGGAGGTAGCAGAGATGAAGACGTTGAGGTTCTCTTTGGGAGTAACAAGGATAGATAGCGTGAATGGTACATTCATCAAAAGGAGTCCAGATTGAGGTGGTTTGGACGTGTTCAGAGGAGAGAGCACGAGCATATTGATAGAAGGGTGCCGAGGTTGGAACTGCCAGAGAGGAGAGAGCACGAGCATATTGATAGAAGGGTGCCGAGGTTGGAACTGCCAGACAGGAGGTCTGAATAAAGACCAGTGAGAGAGGACATGAAGTTAGTTGGTGTGAGAGAAAAAGATGCAAAGGATAGGGTTAGATGGAGGCAGATGATTGGCTGTGGAGACCCCTGAAAGGGAACAGCCGAAAGACAAAGAAGAAGAGGGAGCTCACAAGACACTCAGGGACGAAATCCTCATGAAGAAAAGCCTTCACCCTCACAGGGGATGCAGACACAGATGATAAGGCTCATGCAGCATTAGAGCTTGTTCCTGAGGTTCTTCAGGTGGAGGATGTCAGTAACTGAGGCCGGATGGACACCCAAGACCAAAGAAGAAGAGGAAGTAGTCTTGTATCTTGAGGGATATTAGGACAAGTTTCAAAACCAAAAGCTTCTTGACTGACTTCATTCAAAACATCTGGAACTGTTCCAGCAAAATTTGCCCTTTGTGGAGGATTGCTTATGCGTTCTATGCAAGAAGGGTTTGCTTTCAGAGTAGAACTGCTCGAGCATTCTAGGAACTGGAAACCATGCAAAGAACCCTTGAGAACCCATTGATCTCTCTCTCTCTCTCGCTGTATGTGTATAGATTTTTTCATTTCTCTTTCATCTGTCTCTCTCTCTCTCTCTCCATCTTGTTATCCCTCACCCCTCCCCCTTCTCCATTCGTCTCTCTGAATCTCTTTATTTTTCACCCTCCCTCCCCCTCGCCCTTGTTCTTGGTCTCGCTCTCTTTCTCTTTCACTCACTCTCTCTCTCTCTCTCTCTCTCTCTCTCTCTCTCGTCGCTGCTCGGTGTTGTTGATCTGCACCATGGCTTTGTTGCTTCTGCTCCTACGTTAATCACAGCTTTACCTCTCCATTATCGGACTTGACGTTTTCATCTCTTCCTCTTTTACCTGTTGGGCTTCTGCTCTTTCTGGTCATCATGGATCTGTCCTTCATGGCAGCGCAGGTAACTAACATGATGTCTGCATTATTATGTACATTGACACTAAAGCTCACGTGTAAACGTTAACAATGAGGTAATAAGTGAATTTCTGAGACATTAGGGGTCTGAACACTGGGGTTTTCTGGCAAACTGCAGGAATATAGACAGAGTGAGGAACTCTGAGGAACTCCCAGATTTACATTCAAGAGTTTAATGTTAACGTCATGGAGAACACAATTACTGTGTGTGTGTGTGTGTGTGTGTGTGTGTGTGTGTGTGTGTGTGTGTGTGTGTTATTTAGTGTGTTTTATGACATAAAAAATAAGGCTTTTAGCTGAAGATTGCATGGATGCATAACCTGGTTATAACAGCAGGCATAAAACCATCGTGAATTTGTTTCACGTGTTTATTCTTCTTATTTATGAATGAATAAGATCCTGGATGATGTAAGCATTGTGGGTGTGGCAGTTGTCTCTTTGGCCAGGTTTAGAGAAACCAGGTGAAGGTCAAAATAATAAACAATATAATATAAATAATATCTCTCTCTGACTTCTGTCCATCACCTGAACACAACATGCTGACATTGAGGTGTTTTTTTTTTTCATTATTATTTTTATTAACTATGGAATAAAAGTTAACTGATAACTGAGATAAATTAAATGAAAATAAATCCCCTAACAGCATTTCTTGTTTCAGTTCTCTTCTAACACAGAAACTTACCAAACTTATTTTTAATCCATAATTGT
Organism: Clarias magur; assembly: GCA_013621035.1. Taxonomy (NCBI): domain Eukaryota; kingdom Metazoa; phylum Chordata; class Actinopteri; order Siluriformes; family Clariidae; genus Clarias; species Clarias magur. Next base: position 32,783 of record QNUK01001339.1, read on the forward strand.
ATCAACATTTTTAATATATTTAGAGTTACATTTAGTGTTATGGATCCTCCACAAAAGCAGTTAGTTCCAGTTCTCCCTTACAGTAAGTTATTCCCATAAGAGCCTGATGTCCTCATATGAAGACGAGGAGTGTTAATCTTTACCTGAACTTCATCCTACTTAAAAAATAACCCAAGACACAAAGAAACCCTTTAGTGTCATCAGCCTATGTGTTTGTGTTTGTGTCTCAGGATATTACAATAGCTAGAAACTCTCACTCATGTCCTTCACCCGCCTCGTTACCCCCGCTCCCTCCCCCCTTTCTCTGGAAGTTAATAATTCATGAAAAATGTTCCTGACGAGAAACAAAGTAGCATAAACTCCTCTGACCTGAAGATGCTGCAGAACTTGAAGTTAAAGCTCAGCCTAAGACTGTTACAGTCAGCACATGAACCTGAACACTCGCAGCACCAGAGCAGCACAGAGACTCGTTGCCATGGCAGCAGAACAGACAGAAGCCTTAAGGAGTAGAACTCGTACTGTACAAATAATATTACTGTCTGTATAATAAACACATGAATATATGTTCAACACCATCTGTGTGTGTGTGTGTGTGTGTGTGTGTGATGGGATGGAGGTCATTGAGGTCTCCAGTTCCAGTTAGGTTCGTGATGGTTTGTGTTGGACTCAGAGTTTGTCTGGATTACTGAATATGAAGGGTTCTGTACTTCCTACAGGGCTCCACTTAGTGCTGTCTCTGATAAATGAACAAACAAAAAAACAAGCACATTTAATAATAATAACAACAACAACAACAACAACAATAATAATAATAATAATAATAATAATAATAATAATAATAAATAAATAAATTAATTAATTAATTAATCTGTCTGTAGGGTCCTGGTGTTATTTATTTATTTATAAAATCTTATTTATAAAATATTATTCATAATATTATTTACATTTTTGCATGGTAATTAAAAACTTCATCAATAACAGATCGTCTTTAGCAGGTCAAATAAATATTAAAAAGCTAAAGAAACATTAGGGGAACATTTGCCTGAGAGTAACATTGCTCACAGTGGTTTATAATGATTTATAACGGTTTATAATGATTTATAACGGTTTATAACGATTTATATTCGCTTATAATGATTTATAACGGTTCATAACGGTTTATAATGATTTATAACGGTTTATAATGATTTATAATTATTTATAACGGTTTATAATGATTTCTAACAGTTTATAACGATTTATAACGGTTTATAATGATTTATAACGGTTTATAATGATTTATAACGGTTTATAACGATTTATATTCGCTTATAATGATTTATAACGGTTCATAACGGTTTATAATGATTTATAACGGTTCATAACGGTTTATAATGATTTATAACGGTTTATAATGATTTATAATTATTTATAACGGTTTATAATGATTTCTAACAGTTTATAACGATTTATAATGGCTTATAATGATTTATAATGGTTTATAACAGTTTATAATGATTTCTAACAGTTTATAACGATTTATAATGGCTTATAATGATTTCTAACAGTTTATAATGATTTATAATGGCTTATAATGATTTATAATGGTTTCTAACAGTTTATAATGGTTTATAACGGTTTATAATGATTTCTAACAGTTTATAATGATTTATAACGGTTTATAATGATTTCTAACAGTTTATAATGATTTATAACGGTTTATAATGATTTCTAACAGTTTATAACGATTTATAACGGTTTATAATGATTTATAATGGTTTATAATGATTTCTAACAGTTTATAACGATTTATAATCGCTTATAATGATTTATAACGGTTCATAACGGTTTATAATGATTTATAACGGTTCATAACGGTTTATAATGATTTATAACGGTTTATAATGATTTATAATTATTTATAACGGTATATAATGATTTCTAACAGTTTATAACGATTTATAATGGCTTATAATGATTTATAATGGTTTATAACAGTTTATAATGATTTCTAACAGTTTATAACGATTTATAATGGCTTATAATGATTTCTAACAGTTTATAATGATTTATAATGGCTTATAATGATTTATAATGGTTTATAACAGTTTATAATGGTTTATAACGGATTATAATGATTTCTAACAGTTTATAATGGTTTATAATGGCTTATAATGATTTATAATGGTTTATAACAGTTTATAATGATTTATAATGATTTATAACGGTTTATAATGATTTCTAACAGTTTATAACGATTTATAATGGTTTATAATGATTTCTAACAGTTTATAACGATTTATAATGGCTTATAATGATTTATAATGGTTTATAACAGTTTATAATGGTTTATAACGGTTTATAATGATTTCTAACAGTTTATAATGGTTTATAACAGTTTATAATGGTTTATAACGGTTTATAATGATTTCTAACAGTTTATAATGGTTTATAACAGTTTATAATGATTTATAACGGTTTATAACGGTTAATAATTATTTATAACAGTTTATAACGATTTATAACAGTTTATAATGATTTATAACGGTTTATAACGGTTAATAATTATTTATAACAGTTTATAACGATTTATAACAGTTTATAACGATTTATAACAGTTTATAATGATTTATAATGATTTATAACGGTTTATAATGATTTCTAACAGTTTATAACGATTTATAATGGTTTATAATGATTTCTAACAGTTTATAACGATTTATAATGGCTTATAATGATTTATAATGGTTTATAACAGTTTATAATGGTTTATAACGGTTTATAATGATTTCTAACAGTTTATAATGGTTTATAACAGTTTATAATGGTTTATAACGGTTTATAATGATTTCTAACAGTTTATAATGGTTTATAACAGTTTATAATGATTTATAACGGTTTATAACGGTTAATAATTATTTATAACAGTTTATAACGATTTATAACAGTTTATAATGATTTATAACGGTTTATAATGGTTTATAATAATTTCAGGTAGATTGTAATGGTAGATAATCGTCTGTAATAGTGTGCAGTTTTGATGGTTTGTAATGGATTAAAGTGGCGTGTATTGATTAATGTTAATATTATTCATATGAATATTAATTAATAGTTGATGATGGTATTTGATGATTAATATCACTATAAAGGCCCTGATGGTCTAACAGGTGGTAATAACCAATTAATCTTTAAATTGATAAAAAAGTTCACTGGAACTGGTGCTGATGGCAAATTTAAATCTTTTACCTCAGCTTTTATATTTATCTATTAAGGTGGATGATTTTTTAATATTTGACCTTTCCACGTATTTTTTATTGGTTTGGTTTCTGCTAGTTTGTTTACATGAGCTCTTGATGGCATAAACTGATGAGACATTTTTCTATTTCTATATTATTAATAAATAATTTCCATGCAAAAATAATCCAGTTTTTTGTTTAGTATTATACAAAGGTTTACATTTTTTTTATTCATTTATTTATACAAAAAGTTGCTAAATAAATAAAAGAATAAATTGTTTGTCATGTTTAATTATATACTAATGTCATTCATTTAATTAATATAATAGTTTTCAGAAGGCTTAATCATGAGATTGCGAGACAACGTGATTATAGCAGCTCCTAATGGAAATGAAACAATTTTAATGGATCTTAATTGAGTTGAATGATTCTAATGGATTTTATTGGGGTTAAAGTGGATCCTAATAGATCTGAAATGATTCTAATGGTCCTATTTGGTTTCATTGTATTTGTGATGGTGTGTAATGGGCTGAACTTGCTCCTAATGCTTGCTAGTGTATTAAATACCATTTTACTCCGAGTACATCTACTCCTGTACAAAATCCTAAATTATAACCATGAGAACTTTTCAGGGGATCAGTTTAATAGATTGTAGGATTAACCCTGACTTTAGAGGTAACAGAAACTTCTAATTATCAGTTAAACTGAAAGTCAAAGACCGTTATTCCCTTAATTTGGTTCTACTTTTCCTTATATGGTCATTGTTTCCAGTTCTACCTTCTCTGTTTCCATGGCAACTAATTACACTCACCTGTTTTACTGCTCTGTTTAAGCCCTTTGGTGTGTCCCGTGTTAATGTTTCATCGTTAGAGATCTCCTCGTGTATTCTTACTGTTTTTATTTTTTCTGATGTCTGTTATTCTTCTCTTCCTCCTGCGAATAAATTTTGTTTGTGCGTCTTTAATGAGCCAGAGCTTAACGAGCTGTTCTTTCTTATTGGATTACACTTCCTTCACACTGATATAACCTTCATCCATCATCTGCAATCTCAATCTTTATTTCTCCTCAGTGTCATCAGACACACACACACACACACAGACACACACACACACACACACACACACACACACACACACACACACACACACACACACACACAGACACACACACACACAGACACACACAGACACACACACAGACACACACACACACACGCACACACACGCAGACAGACACACACACGCGCACACACACACACACACACGCACACACACACACAGACACACACAGACACACACGCGCACACAGACACACACACACACACACGGATGTTGTGCTCAGTGTGCTAAGAGTTTAGGAAACTTGTTAAATGTATTGAAAAAACGGTCATAGCGATTGTAAAAAACTGTAATCAACCAGTCAGAAAGCCGGGGTCAGCCAGGCTACAGCGCCCCCTGGAGCAAACACGGGCACTTCTTGGCAGTGCTGGGGCTTGAACCCCCGACCTTCTGATCATTAACCCACATCCTTAATCTACAGGATGAAGTGTTCAGTTTATTTGAGTCCAACTGAACCACTAGAAATTCTGAACACTGAACACTGAGAATTCTGTGGTGAAATTATTCAACATTTAATTATATAATATTTAATCAGTAGTCTATGTTGCTTTATATATGCCTTGTAACTACACCATGAAAGAGAGACTGGATCATCACTGTCTTGTTGTAAAAGTAAGTGCCCCTCTCAGGGGTGCCATCGCACACATTCACTGTCTGAACGGCTGCTGAGTTTTATTTAACATACGAACTTGTGCACATGCAGCGCTCTCATCTTGTCCGAGCGTTTTTTGTTTTTGTTTTTTGGATAAAACATAATAAAGAAGCAAAACACACAGGACCAGCAAACAGTAACGATCAGTAACAGTAAGGAACCTCAGAGTGTGTATGTGTGTGTGTGTGTGTGTGTGTGTGTGTGTGTGTGTGTGTGTGTGTGTGTGTGTGTGTGTGCAGTGACTTGGAGCTCTCTCTCTCTCTCTCTCTCTCTCTCTCTCTCTGATGTTGAGTCGACCTGACATGTGATTCGTCCTCACTGACCAAATGATTCTATTATTATTTATTCATTTATTTATTTGCATTATTTTCACTGATTTTCACAAATGATTAGTTTTTACGTCTAATTATTTTCTTGTTGCATGTGCTCACAGATTTCATAATAATAATAAAAATAATAATAATAATAATAATAAAATAATAAAATAATATTATTATTATTATTAGATTTTTAAAATTCTCTTAAAAAATTATTTCACTTTTATGATGCATTTGTTTCTTTAAATAAGTAAATTATCTTTTAGCATAAACATAATGTTAGGTGTGAAAAACAGGTTTTACATCTCTTCATGTCCTAATAAACAATAATGATGTGTGTGTGTGTGTGTGTGTGTGTGTGTGTGTGTGTGTGTGTGTGTGTGTGTGTGTGTGTGTGTTCAGGTGCGATTGTAAATAAGATGTGAAAGGAATCTGGCAGAAAACACAAATTGCTCCTGACACTGTGTTTACTGGTTCACACACACACACACACAAACACACACAAACACAGACACACACACGCATGTCTATAAATAATGTGTTAGTTTTTTTGGCAGCGTCTGGTCAGGTCAGTTCCCTGATTTGTCATCAGCAGACTGAATCGAAACGGCATGTAAAACGCAGCTGGTGTGTGTGTGTGTGTGTGTGTGTGTGTGTGTGTGTCGGAGATTAATATTGATTAATGTTAGAATAAGAACAATATAAACCTGACTATTATTAAACCTGCTGCTGAGGCCTGCTGGAACAAGCTCCGCCCCTTATTTCCTCCATCTGTTCGTTTCTCTTTGAAAGTCACATCGAGCCGCACCTCAGTACAGAAACGTCATCCATCCTTCAGCTGAAATTTCATATTGTGAATCGCAGTTTAATGCAGGGTTGGGGTTAAAACTACTCCCATCATTTTATAATCATAAAAAACAATCTAAACATTTATAAAAATGGACATTAAACCTCACGTAATCTTAATTTATGATTCCTCTCGGCACCGGCTGCTTTAAAGACCGAACTGAAAGCGACTCCTTTTCTTCTTGCTTCTGTAATTGTTACTGAGTCCCAAGAATGTTAGCAAGAAGACAGTGGATCCGCTCAGTCCGCACTAAATCCTGCACACACACACACACACACACACACACACACACACACACACACACACACACAAAGAAACATGGAAACTCACACCGCTTGGCTTTCCACTGAGATGGACAGGCTTTAACCGGACGTACGCGTAACTTGGGGTAAAACATATATTACTGTACAATAACCGACTAGTGCGTTCTGTTACTGAAACATGCAGCGTTACAGCTCTGATCGTAATAAAACAATATACAACTAAACAAAGGAATAACACAAAGATCACACGTTTAAAGGACAAAAAAAACACGACTTATTAAACCGCAAACATTATAAACACATTTCACAGAATCCAGGAACTAAAGTGAAACAAAAGTCATTTTATCGAACAATTAACAACAATTTAAACTCATTAAATATAACAAGTTTAGCAGAGCTGAAAAAAAAAATACATACATTTCCTCCTTCTTTCCCTGAGTGATGACAGCAGTGTTGTGATCGTCCTTTTATTTCAGGGAAATAAACTGCAACTGTCTGTGAAGTTTAATTAATCCAACAAAACGTCCCTCAGATTTCAGTTCTTAACTACTAGCAAAGACAGGCTCTAACACACACACACACACACACACACACACACACACACACACACACACACACACACACACACACACACACACACACACAGTGGAACTGATATAATGGCTCCATTATTCCCCGGATATCCATTGGATTCACTTGACTTGAAAAAGACGAAATCAAATTCTACTCTGTTGTTCATTATTTAAATTTGAGAAATAAATTCCATAATCACAGGATGAATCATTTTTCTCACGTGGTAAAGGGCC
>QNUK01001339.1:45000-73258 GCA_013621035.1 Clarias magur
ATTCCTCTGACTGATACACAAAACCCAAAGCAAGTTAAAGTCTATTATTACTTTGATTGATTGATTTATTGATTTATTTATTTTAATTGTATTGGTTGTTATTCCTTAAACAGTACGTGAGACACAATGCTCAGCTGGAAGACATTTTAAATGCTGCACATTCTGTACAATAAACTGTAATGTACAACAGAAAGAAAGAAAGAACATTGCTTCAGAGTAAACAAATTAGAGACGGATAAATTCTTTTATCTAACAATCGATTGACTTTTTGATGATTGATTGAATCTTTCATTGACTAAATTTCCATCCGTTTCTTTCTTTCTCTTTTTCTATCATTATGTAAATCGTTCTTGTATGGATACTGTGTGTGTGTGTGTGTGTGTGTGTGTGTGTGTGTGTGTATAACGTTACAGATTTGATTAGTATGATTATGATGATGATTATTTTCCCTGCAGATGTGTCTGATCCACTGCACAGTTCATCACTTGTTCTGTTTCTTCCTGACTTTGTTTATTGATTGTTTACACTGACAGGGTGTTGATGTGCCAAATTTAATGTAGTTTAATTAACAAACATTTCTAATCTGTGGTGCAAGTTAGCCTTGAGGTTATGATAATATTTTTAACGGGTTGTAATGTTGATTAATATTGAGAGAAACGAAACAAATAGAAAAATAACTTGTGTAATAATTTTCAATATTTTGTACACATTAGATATTTTTGCCGTTCTTGGCTAACTGTGTATGTACGTATTTTTTTTGAAGCTTTAAATGTATAGAAGACACAGAACGCTATTTTATCTTTTTTGTCTCTGTGAGTTTGTTGAAGAATTTTGATATATTGTAGAAATTAAACTGAACTGATGATGAATCCTGGCTGCGGTGTTTGTAGGCTGATTTCTGCTAAACAAGGCTGCTTTCACACTAGTGCATCAGATTCATCTTAAACAACCACACCGTCTCTAATCGCATCGAGAGAACCCACACACAAAGCATCCATCATTCACGGCCCAATCAGGACGATTACACACTAAACACACAGTAACACGCTTCACAAGAGTGTGTGAGAGGAGCGAGCTGGAGATCCGGATCGGTTCTCCGATGATTCCAGAGATACAAGTGTGTAAATGTCATGGCCGCTCCGTGTGAGGAGACGGAACGCCGCTGCAGGACGTCTCGCCTCGGCACACTCGCCTTGTGTCTCTACAGTCTACACACAGTGTGCTTGGCCTTGTAATGACTTTGTGGGAGAGAAGACGCTGGTCACCATGGCAACTAGAGTGAAGTGGCTCGCTTCATCAACACACACACACACACACACACACACACACACACACACACACACACACACACACACACACACACACACAACACAGCCCAACCTCTCACTGACCTCATCACAGCTGCTGATGTTGATGGAAAAAACAAAGCAAAAAAACAAAAAACAAAACAAATGATGGTTTATTGAGCAAAAGCTAAATGTTAATATCATTGAAATTTAAAAAAGTTATATATCTTTAAACATATACATTACCTACTAACACACCACCTAGATCATAAATATTCTGTTTTTACCTGCTTAAATAGAGCTTTAAAAAAATACATTACTGATTATTGATGATAATGTGAATGCGCCCCCTGTTGGAGCTTCACTGCATGTGCAAGTCTGGAATGTTTAGAGGTTCATAGTTTCTTCTGTTTTTCTTCTTGATATTAATAAGAAATAAATAAAAAAAAAAACGATGAAGCATGATGTAACAGGAAAATAATCAAAGATAAAGTGGATTATTTCTCTGCTCGCTATCAGCAGGTAGCTGTAGAGTGAAATGCAAATCAGTGTGACATGAAGCAGCTTTAAATCAGTTACTCAATATTTCATTCTAAGATAGTTTTATTGAAGGTTACACTTTATTAATCTTAATTAGAATGTTTTTTTTTTTTTACAATAAAAATAAATAAATAAATAAAATGAACCCCTGATTCTGATCCAGATGTGCACCAGCGTTTATTAGCATCACGCTATTAGTGTCCCTGTCTCAGACTCTGGTCCATATTTACTTCAGCTTTCACTTCTCAGGTCTTGCCAATGACTCAATCCAAGAAACTCCGCCTTCCTTCTCTTTCCAGGTTTCTGTCCATTTCCTGTCTCTCACATTGAGTTAATTTAGGATGCAGACGCAGCTTCTGTCCCAGTCCTTGTCCCAGACGTGGTCCAGTCTTGTCTTAGATGTTATTCTTCTCATTTTCTAATTCTGGCCTCATTAGCCTAAAGGCACTTTCTCAGTTTCTATACTTGGACCTAGAATTCAGGCCTGGTCCAATCCCAGAACCCTGTCTCAGCTCTTTCTCATTACAGTCCTTGAGCTATATCCAAGCTCTTGTTCCTAAGTTACCTTCACAACTCAGTCCATTCCCTCTGACGTCATTCCTTGTTTCTGTGTTTATTCTGTTTCTGTTTAAGCTTCAGGCACTTAACCCTTTACATCGTATAAGATCTAGTACTTGGGTAAAGTCTGTAGTGTCGCAGCCAGAGCCAGTTCAGAAACTTTGACATATGAATCTCATGCATTGTGGAAGATGGGAGTGCAGAATGGTCATGTGATAAAGATATTAGGGAGAGTACCACTGGGGCGGAGAGAGAACAAGTCAGGATCATTTAACCCTGCGCTGCTAATCCTCTGAGAATGTATAGCATTTATACGTGAGATAATCGTTCCTGGAAATCAGCGCTGATGTGAATTCCAGCATGAGGAAGAATTTATGGAAAACGTCCCTAGTCAGGGTTACAACACCCAGTTACATCCGGTACAGAGCGCCGTGACTGAGCGCCGTGATGATGTGAGCTGAGGGGGGTTGAGCCGACAGAATCAGCTGTTAGTCACGGAGAGGTGACAAGAAATTCATGCTTTTGTAAACTCAGTGTGTGTAACTGTTACTGTTACTGTGTCAGAGTCGCTATAATTAAACATGTTAAACAACACACACACACACACACACACACACACACTCGGATTAGTGTGGAGAGAGAACACTCAAGGCAATGGCTTCGTGTGTGTGTGTGTGTGTGTGTGTGTGTGTGTGCGTGTGATAATAAACCCCAGGCAGCGGTCCAGTGTGAGGGAGTCAGATGAGCGCGTCGCTCTGCTGTAGAGATTACGGTTAGCGGTGAGTCAGAGTGAATCTGTCTGTAGAAAAGTGTGTGAATAAATCAAACAGCATCAAAGTCGGTAAGATAAAAAAATAAAATGAAGCTGTGTCATTTAATTACTCGTGTAATTTCAACAATAATTGAATGAATTGAAGGGATTGATGAGTTTTCCATTCTGAATCAAATCAAACCGTTATAAACAAATTACTGACATCATCATCATCATCATCATCATCATTAGTATTATTATTATTTTACTATTATTATTATTATTATTATTATTATTATTATGAATTTATGAGTGCTGGGTGCAATACTACGGTACCACCAGCTCAAGGTCATGCTGTTGTGCTGAATATCGACATGGCTGTTGTGCGGTTGTAGGAATCAGGGTGCTGCTATTCAGTACAGTATCATGACCGTGAGTGTGATATCGCTCGTATACAACAGTACCACAAACGATTTACTATTAACAGATTGTGATTCGTTTCTTTATTTAATCAGTTATTTTGCTCCGCCCACACAGAACTGACAGAATTAACTATCTGCAACTGGTGACTGACAGTTAGCGAGCGGCAGTTAGTGTAATTAACAATTAAATTACATTAAATTACATTAAATCACATTTTATTTGTATAGCACTTTTAACATCATTGTCATTGTCACACAGCAGCTTTACACAATCCAAAGAATTATTTAAGTTTGTATGAAATGTGAATGTATGACTACAAATGGTCAGATCGTCCCTGATGAACGAGCCGAGGACGACAGTGGCAAAGGAAAACTCCCTGAGATGTCAGTAGGAAGAAGAACTCGTATAACGCCTCTCGTCCAATCAGATTACTAGCTTGAGAAAAAAATCGCAAGGGCCAAAACCTGAAATGATTTGAATCAACAGTCTACCCATGATTCACATCTTTATTCATAAAAATAATAACTTTTATTCATATGCACCTCTGAATTGAAGTCACTCAAGGTCAACAGACATCAAGCACATGATGTACAATCACAATGACAGCAATGAAGACTGGATAAGAATAATCAACTAATAGAATAAACTAAAAACATTAATGGATAAAACAGCACTCATAAGGCTATAAATGGATCAGTACGTACTAAATTAAAGAGGGTTTGTAGACATGTACAAGCTCTCAAAGATTATGGAGAGCTTTACAACTAAGGAGGAGAAAATCTGTGTGCTGTTGGATATGGAGCCAGTGGAGGAGGTGACGTGGTGCATGATGGTGGGTCAAGGAGAAAAGAATTGAGATAATAAATGTGTGAGCTGACCATGCAAGGTAAGAATAGTGGTGGTTTGTGAGATACGTTATGGAGGAGACGAGCCACGTCTATGCTGACGGTAACATGACTTGGTGACAGTCAAAGATGATCCTGAAGTTCTTCATGTGAGAAGAGGAGGAAACTGAGGAATCATCAATAAATAGTGGAGAACTGACATGGTTATAAAGTGTGGATTTTGACCCTATAAGAAGAACCTCTGTCTTATTGCCATTGTGTTTGAGGAAGTTGCAGGAAAACCACGTTTCTAAGCAGCTGGTGAGACGTGAGGATGAAAAGGCAGAGACAGATTGGTGGAGAGATAAAGATGTGTATGATGTGCATTGAGACACATCTCATCTGACATTCAAACCTGGTGATGTGGATCACAGACGATCTCACCCAGAAGGCCACAGTATGTCAGGACGAGGAAAATTACACATCATGCCTGCACTCCAGTTTCACTTCATTATGCTTCTTATATATCTTGTAATTTTTGTTCTTAGCATTGCATTTGTAACTTCTGGTTCTCACATGACCCTGTTTGTACTGACGGTATATACAGTTTATATGAAAGTTATAAATTGTCCAGTCTACAATCCATCTTTGTATTACTGCTGAATATCTGGAATTTTCTTTCGGGATCGAGAAAGTGTCTGTCTGTCTGTCTGTCTGTCTACATTACAATGGGAATATACACATATTTTCTAAACATTTGACCAAAATGTGTCATATAGCTAATTAAAAAAATGATGGCAAGTGTCGTTGGTGTTTAGCCGCTAACTTGTAGAGTAACAAGCCACATGATGGAAGATGAGGACAGCTTTATGTCACTAAGGTCCTTAAAAACACTCAACTCACAAAAACAAACAAAACAAAGGAAACAGCACTGGAGTGTAACCGCAGCCAGACACGCCAGCGTTCTCTCACCGGAGCTGCGAGGTTCGTCAGAGGAAATCATTTTACTTATTTAATAAAAAAAGCATTTTGTAACTCAATATGTCACATCCTGACCACCTGACTTCCTCTATTTCCTGCCACAGCACAACGTTGTGTCCTCAGTCATGAACTATTTAAACAAGATGTTTCTGCACAAACTTCCCGTAAAGATCAAACTCACGCACTCACGACGTCATCATTTATTCCAAACTTATTTTTACATACTCTATAAGTTTTTTATTTTAGTTTTGTTATTTCATACTCTCTCGTCTTTGCTCGCGTCAATTATTATTCATTACACTTTCTAAAAGGCCGCGTGTTAAACAGCATTGGACGTGCGGTGCAAGTGTGGAAAATCCTAAAGAACTACAGTTTTGCTCACGCTATGAAGCACAGAGAAACGTCCACACATAATTAACCAACTGAGTGATATTTATAACACCACTGCTGCACTCAGGAATGTTCTCTGAGAAAGTGTTTAGTGTTCGTGAGTAAATATTATCACTGACATGATGGAGACTAATCATCTGTTTATTCTGGCTAAAGAACAATGAATGAAAAACCGCTAATATTCTATTATCATTTGATTTGTTATTGTTTTTTTTTAAATAACAAACATCAGAACAAATAACGTTCCAAACCTAATGTCCTGTCCTGGAGCTTATAAATAGGCTCAATAAAAACCTGCATGAGGCCATGTGTTCATTTTTATTGCCCGTGTTTTAGCCTTGAGCCTTGGGCTCGTCCCCCGGTGGTGATTCTGGATCATTCCTGATCTTTGCTCTGGACACTGTTTATGAGTCATAATAAATCATATTGTACATAAAACAATCCTGTATTAATCATATCAGCTAGCTTATCAGTTCACCGCTATGAACTGATGCTAATGAGAAATCTGTAATAAAATATAATGTGAATAAATCGGCGTCACTTGCAGAGTCATCCTCGTTACAGCCGAAATCACTTGTGTTAATTAGACAATCTGAGACAACAGAGAGAGCGAGAGAGACGATCAGCTAGAAAACTCAACAGAGAACCTATTTAATCTATAGTGAGGTGTCTCATCACCCTGCCACTGCCTTCATCCCCTCTCTCTAGATACAGAAAAGAAAGGTTTTGTCTGTACATTGGTCAGAAAATTTGTCTGTATATCTGTCAGTATGTCTGTCTGTATGTCTGTCTGTCTGTATGTCTGCCTGTATGTCTGTCTGTCTGTCTGTCTGTATGTCGGTCTGTATGTCTGTCTGCATGTCTGTCTGCATGTCTGTCTGCATGTCTGTCTGCATGTCTGTCTGCATGTCTATCTCTATGTCTGTCTGCATGTCTGTCTGCATGTCTATCTCTATGTCTGTCTGCATGTCTGTCTGTATGTCTGTCTGTCTGTATGTCTGCCTGTATGTCTGTCTGTCTGTCTGTCTGTATGTCTGCCTGTATGTCTGTCTGCATGTCTGTCTGCATGTCGGTCTGTATGTCTGTCTGCATGTCTGTCTGCATGTCTGTCTGCATGTCTGTCTGCATGTCTGTCTGCATGTCTATCTCTATGTCTGTCTGCATGTCTGTCTGCATGTCTTTTTGCATGTCTGTCTGCATGTCTGGCTGCATGCCTAGCTGCATGTCTGGCTGCATGTCTGGCTGCATGTCTGGCTGCATGCCTGTCTGCATGTCTGTTTGCATGTCAGTTTGCATGTCTGTCAAGGGGTCAGACATGAATTCTGAGTCTGAATTCTATTTAAATTCTATTTCAATTTCCACAACCAAAGTTTTCTATTTATGTTTGTACAGCTAAGCTTCTTTATATTTTATATTTTGTTCTTATCTTCTATAGTTATATTTTCTATAGCTAAAGTTTTTATATATATTTTTTTCTTATTTTATTCCATAATTTATTTCTCATTATATATTTTTTAAAGGTTACGGGCGGTCATATAAGCATTTCACTGTGTATGACTGTGTATGTGACAAATAAAATTTGAATTTGATTTTAATTTGATGTGCAAGTGATTCAGTACATTCAGGTGGTCATGTGACTTCATTTTATCTCCACATGACGTTGCTGAGTCTCGAGCTGAGCGACTGAAGCGACCCCAGATCATAACACTGTCTCCAGAGGCTTGTACAGTCGACACTATGCATGATGGGAGCATCGCTTCATGCGCTTCCCTTCTCACCCTGACACGCCCATCACTCTGGAATAGACTCAGTCTGGACTCATCAGGTCACATGACCTTTCTCCATCGCTCCAAAGTCCAGTCTTTATGATCTCTAACAAACTGAAGACTTTTTTCTGATGTTTCACTAATAAGTGGTTTTCTCATGGAAACACAGCTGTTTTATTTGTGTGTGTGTGTGTGTGTGTGTGTGTGTGTGTGTGTGTGTGTGTGTGTGTGTGTGTGTGTGTGTGTGTGTGTGGAGATGTTAGTATTGTAATGATTAAATCTGAATGTGGTTATAGTGAGTCAGTGTGAGTGTCACTGAGAGTCAGGAGTGATTGATCTCAAACATGCAACAGAGAGACTAAAGTTTTAAAAATTGCTGAGTGACGCCAGGAGAGACAGAGTCACACACGCGAACACGCTGGGTGTCGGGAAGCTCTCTGTTTATTAACAGCAAAAGACAAAGCCTGGTGTTATGTGCATCTTTAAGTTCAAAGAACATCAAACATTTTAACATTTCCTGCTGAAGTCCAGGAGAACAAAGAGTGGAAATTGTGTAGATGTTTGTACAGAGACAATCCAGGAAGTGTTAGCTCAAGAGACAGAGAGAGAGAGAGAGACAGAGAGAGAGAGAGAGAGAGAGAGAGAGACAGAGACAGAGAGAGAGAGAGACAGAGAGAGAGACAGAGAGAGAGAGAGACAGAGAGAGAGAGAGACAGAGAGAGAGAGAGACAGAGAGAGAGAGAGAGAGAGAGAGAGACAGAGAGAGAGACTTTTTTTTACTTTTAGGTGTCTTTAATTTTGAAAACATTCATGGCATGTCTATCTTATTTTACACAAAGGAGTTAATAAATAAAATAGGAGTTAATAAATAAATAAAATAAAATATACACATATACACGTATGTATGTAGAACCATAATAATAAATGATTAATTTTTAGAAAAACAATTTTTCATTTTCACTGTTTTTTGTTTGTTTGTTTTTTTAAAGAAAGGATATAATGTACAAAAGCGTCAGTAAGTATGTAATCACAAAATAAAATCTTTTTGGTTTGATTTTATCATAGTCAAATGGGAAGCACTAATAACTTAGAGTATATGATAGTAGAATGAGGTACCATAAAGTCATTATACACCATAACACCATCCATAAGATAAGAGTTAGTGAATAAATAAATAAGATAAACAATTCTATATACTGTACATGTATCTATATTAAAAGGTTAAAATTAGCAAATCATTTTCAACACTGCATAAAATGTCCCCCTGTCCCCAAACTTTGTTGAAGTCCTGCAGCTTATTTATCATTGTTGCGTATGCAAATTCAATTTTCAGTCTGGTTTTTACGAGAGTTTTAAACATGAGCTCTGGGTTCAAAGTGCCATCGTTTTTTATTTTGTTTTTTCTTGTAAGCCACGTGGCAAGTTTTGCTTTGCCAATTAAAAAATTGGTTATGCAAATCTTTTCCTTGTTTGCAGCCGAGTATCTTGGGCCAAAAATGTATAATTTTTCTGTTAGGGTTTGATCAAACCTTGCTGTCCATTCTTTCAAAGCGTTAAACATTGACCTAAGCCTCTCACACCTTAAGACGAGGTGGTCTAAGGTTTCCTCCCTCCCACAGAAGGGGCATGTTGTGGCTACGGTGGGGTCGATATGTGCTACGTGTCTGTTTGTGGCCCCGTGCACGATCCTCCACTGCAGATCAGCTGTGCGCTTCTCTACAGGGGGTTTGTACAGGGACCTCCAGCTACCTCGTGGGGAAGAGCCCGGTGCCAGCAGATCCGACCACCTCGACTCCTTCACCCCGGCCAGAGAGTTCTGATGGGACACCTTCACACTGACTGTGTATAGGGCCCTCACTCTTGGTGGCGTTTTCAAAGTCCGTCAGTTGGGGTATCTTGAAGGACAGTATTCCTCCGTCAGCTCCTGGTTGCTCTGCTGCTGCACGGATGGACAGAGGGGGGAAACATTTCCAGTCCCCTCCAGAGTCCCGTTCTAAAGCCTCCTTAAACTCTGGAGGCAGCACTAGACTCACCTCTCTCAATATTCCCTGCAGCAATCGATGGGACTGGATTTTTGTCTCCTCCACAAGCGTAGATGTAGTTTTCCAAGTTTTACCAGTCCTTAAGTCCCCAAGCTTCGTAATTCCCGCTTTTTGAAACCGTTGCCGTAGGTTCCTTGATGTCAAGATTTTTGCTGGAATCAGTGGGTTGCTAAAAAGGGGCTCGTGGTTTATGCCGAGGCATGGTTGGTCTCCCGTTCTGCTGATTCTCAGGAGTGAAGACCATGCCTTTAAAACTGTATGGTAAAACTTTGTTGTTTTGGCTGTGTTGATCTCGTTTAAGTCCATTATGAACAAATGTCTGTCGTATTTTAAATCTTCGACTTTGTGAAGTAGAAGACATGCTGTGTGAGTCCATGTTGTCTCATTTTCGTAAAGCAGCCTTTGTGCAGTCTGAAGACAGAAGGTTTTTATTCGGCTTGGTAGGTCGATCAGGCCCTGGCCTCCCTCCTGCATCGGCAGGTAGAGAACTGGTGCCCGTGTCCAGTGTTGCCCGTTCCAGAAAAAGTCCACTATCCTTCTCTGAATCTCTCTGACTGTTGTTTCTGGTGGTTCAAGGGCTGTGAACTTGTACCACAGCATCGAGGCAACCAAATTGTTGGCGACTAGTACTCTCCCCCTGTAGGACAGCTGGGGCAGGACCCAGGTCCATTTTGACAACTTTGCACTTACGTTCTCCACCAAGCCCTCCCAGTTTTTCTGCAAGTAGTTTTCATCCCCTAGATAGATTCCCAGGTATTTAATACCTGTTCTTCCCCATTGCATGTTTTCCGGAAGTTTGGGAACTTGTTTTCCTTGCCACTGACCTGCAATAAAACTTTCACACTTGCCCCAGTTGACACGTGCAGAGGATGCAGCCTGGTACATTTTTAAGCTATTGGAAAGGACATGAATGTCCTCTTGCTTGGTGATAAAAACCAGTATATCATCTGCATAAGCCGACGCCACTACTTTGTTTGGTATGCCATATTCTGATAACCCATTCATGTGTTTTCTTAGTTGGTATAAAAACGGTTCAATCGCCAGGCTGTATAGTTGCCCTGACAGTGGGCACCCTTGTCTGATCCCTCGTTGTATTTTAAAAGGACAACTAAGTCCTCCTCCAACTTTTAACATGATACAAGCGTCTGTGTATAAAAGCTTGATCCATTCAATGAACTTTGTTCCCATCCCAAATGCACTTAATGTATGAAACAGGTAAGTGTGGTCCACTCTATCGAAGGCTTTTTCTTGATCTAAAGATAAAAAACCCAAGTCAAAAGAATTCATTTTACATAGCTCCATCATATCGCGTACTGTAAAAACATTGTCCATTATTGTGCGTTCAGGTATGCAATAAGTCTGACTTGTGTGTATTATTTCGCTTATGTATTCTTTGAGTCTGTTTGACAAACACTTTGATAGTATTTTATAGTCTGTACATAAAAGAGCCACAGGTCTCCAGTTCTTTAAAACACCCAAGTTCCCCTTTTTTGGGAGCAGAGATAGAACCGCCCATGTGCAGCTTGTAGGTAATTTTCCATTGTTGAAAGACCAGTTGAAAACCTCGTATAAATCTGTTCCCAATATTTCCCAGAACTGTTTATAAAATTCGGCTGGGAGTCCATCAATGCCCGGTGCTCGTCCGGTGGATAGCTGCTGTACTGCAGTAGTTAGTTCTTGGAGTTCAATGTCTGTGTCTAAGGTTTCCTTTTTGCTCCTCTGTTAGCTTTGGTATTTCCTTTGGTATTTCCTCTCTGCACTGCGGATCAGTAGCCTCCTCGCGGTATAGGTCGTTGTAAAAGTCCACTGCAATTGCTCTCATTTCTTCATGAGATGTAGTTGTGCTGCCATCAGAACGTTTCAAGTACAGCATTTGGTTTTCCTTTCCAGGTTGAAGAAGTAGGTGGTTGGTGCATCAATGTCTTTGATGTTGGAGATTTGTGATCTGATAAGGGCTCCTTTGGCCTGCTCGTGTAAATAAGAGCTTAATGCCTTCTTTTTTGTTTCTAAGGAGTTCCTTTTTTCTTTTTCATTTTTAGTAAATAGTTCATTTTCTAGGATTATTATCTCCCTCTCTAATTCTTCAACTACACCTTTTTTTATTGCATTTGTGTGTGCTGTATATTGTTGACAATATTTTGATTTGTGCTTTCCCCACCTCCCACCATGTGCCTAAGGATGTAAAGTCCCCTTTCCTTCTTCTCCATTCTTCCCAAAAGATTAAAAATTTAAAACAGAAATGTTGATCTTGTAGCAGTTTTATGTTAAAATGCCAGTAAAATGGAGGTTTTGCTTTGTCAGACAATATAAAATCTATTGTGACCATGTGATGATCTGAAAACCCGCTGGGGTGAATGGAGCTCTTCAAGACTTTGTTTCTGTCCATTTCTGTGATGTAAAATCTGTCCAGTCTTGCAGCACTTATTCTT
The DNA here is from genome assembly GCA_013621035.1 of Clarias magur. Classification (NCBI taxonomy): domain Eukaryota; kingdom Metazoa; phylum Chordata; class Actinopteri; order Siluriformes; family Clariidae; genus Clarias; species Clarias magur. The sequence continues at coordinate 56,991 of QNUK01001339.1, forward strand.
GTGTCAGTTGTTTTTATCCATGTATATTGTTTTATTCCCTGGTTCTTTTCTCTCCAAGGATCTATAAGTCCACATGTTTTAATTATATTGTTTAGAACCTCAGAAGATTGAAAATGTGGTTCTACTGTGTTCCTATCTGCTGTGAAGTCTAAGGTGCAGTTCCAGTCTCCACCGATAACTACAATGTGGTTACTACCATGTTGTGTGATTACGTCTCTTATTTTATAAAATGTGTTCACCCTCTCACTTCCTTTATTTGAGGCATAAACATTAATACATAAAAAAATTTTTCCTTTTATTTCAGCTTGTACTATTAGAACACGGCCCTGTTCTACCTCAATACTTTCAGTAACGTTTGCTTTTAATCTTTTTGAAATTAAGATTGCTACCCCTGCACTGAAATTTGTCCCGTGACTAAAGTAGATTGGGTCTTCCCACTTCATCCCCCATTCTATCACGTTTTCTTTGTCACTATGTGTTTCTTGTAGAAAAGCAACGTCTATATTTTTCTGTTTAATGAGTTCTATGACTACAGCCTGTCTTTTTCTGTCCCTGCCCCCATTAATGTTTAATGTGCCTACTCTTAGCTTTTCCATGTAAAAGAGAGGTAAGAGGGAAAAAAAGCATGTGAAGACAGCTGTAGACAGAAAGGAAACACCCCTGTGATGTGACTTATTCATTTTTCAAGAGTCTTTCCTTTTTCTCTTTTCGTAGCTTCGTCGCCATTTTCGCCAGGCGAAACCTCTTTTTTTGCTTAGTTGTGCTAAAGTGGTAGTTTTTTGTACTTTTTCTATTGAGACTAGAAATTTGTCTGTATCTGAGAAGTAGTCAGATACTTCTATAGAGTCTCGATATGTTGTATCGAGGAAGTTATTGATTTCTTCTAGTGTGTACATTTCAGTGGTTATGCTGTTCTTCTTTCTCTTCTTTGCAGTAACATTGTTCTCTGCCTTTTCTTCTCCAGACTCATTGTCTTCATCATCCTCATCGTCCATGTCTGTATCTGTTAGCTCCAAATCAGGTTCACCATCCATGCTAGCTTCTTCTGTGGCACTTCTCGGCTTCTCTTGAAACGTTTTTTCATTGTTTTTCTTACTGTCAGGCTTTTCCAGAGTTCTATCTGCATTTTCTTTAGTTGTGTTTATTTCAGTTTTTTTAACATTGCTATTATTTCTTTTTTCCTTTTATTATTTGTATTACTTACTACTGAACCCATTTCTTCTGTTTCCACACCATTGTTTTCTGTTGTTACATTCTTACTCTCCACCAGGGCGGCTCCACCTTCATTCCTCTCCATCACATCACTGCTCTGAGTTTCCATCTCAACACCATCCTTATCTACACTGTGCTCCACCCCACTGACCCCCCCTGCCTGCTCCTCCACACCATTAATCCCAGCACTACCCTCAGTAACACACACATGTTCACCCTGACTGACCCCCCCTGCCTGCCCCGCCACCCCACTGATCCCAGCACTGCTCTGTGTTACACACACATGTTCACCCTGACTGACCCCCCCTGTCTGCCCCACCTCACCACTGATCCCAGCACTGCTCTGAGTTACACACACATGTTCACCCTGACTGACCCCCCCTGTCTGCCCCACCTCACCACTGATCCCAGCACTGCTCTGTGTTACACACACATGTTCACCCTGACTGACCCCCCCTGTCTGCCCACCTCACCACTGATCCCAGCACTGCTCTGTGTTACACACACATGTTCACCCTGACTGACCCCCCCTGTCTGCCCCACCTCACCACTGATCCCAGCACTGCTCTGTGTTACACACACATGTTCACCCTGACTGACCCCCCCTGTCTGCCCCACCTCACCACTGATCCCAGCACTGCTCTGTGTTACACACACATGTTCACCCTGACTGACCCCCCTGTCTGCTCCACCACCCACTGATCCCAGAACTGCTCTGAGTTACACACACACATGTTCACCCTGACTGACCCCCCCTGTCTGCCCCACCTCACCACTGATCCCAGCACTGCTCTCAGTAACACACACATGTTCACCCTGACTGACCCCCCCTGTCTGCCCCACCTCACCACTGATCCCAGCACTGCTCTGTGTTACACACTCTGCAGCAGCAGCAGCTCGAGCATTGGCCACGCCCCCTGCACGAGCCCCTGACTGTGCTGCCCTCTCCTCCCGCACACACACACCGCTCGGTCCTGCCTCTGCACTGTCCTGTGTCCTGTGTGGACAGAGCACCCTTTTGTGTCCTATGTCTCCACACTCCAAACACCTCATGTTCCCGGTGCTCGCGTACAACATGTAAGATTTCCCCTCGTGCGCGACTCTGAAGGAAATCTCTAGACTGGGTTCCTGCAGGAACATCAGCACGCGCCGCCTGAACGACACGACGTGCCTCAGCTCCGGGTGTCTGCAGTTTAACGGCACCGTTTTAATGCCGCTCGCTAACTTCCCGAAGCGGGAGAGCTCGCGCTCGATGTCCTCGTTCGCTATGAACGGCGGCACATTAGAGATCGTTACGGCGCTCGCGGCGGAGGCCAGCGGTGTGAAGGGAAAGAAACTTCCACTTACCGCGATTCCGTGTTCAATCAGTCGGTCCGCGAGATGTTTTTCCTTCAGAAACACGACTACGGCCTTGTTCATCCGCGACGCCGACATTATATTAGCGAATCCCACTCGCGCGCCCGCGGCCACCAGGACCTGCTCCACCGTGACCTCGGGACTCGCCTCTACTTCGTTAAAATAACTTCGTTATTTTGTTTATGTATTTTTTTATTTTATTTTTATATATATTTTAACCCCCCTCCCCTTATACACACACACATATAATGTGTCCCACCATAAGACAAGAGAAAAAAGAGTTTAAACAGTCGCTCTCACACTCCATGCACCACTCTCACACAGACTCCCAGCATGCACCAGAGAGAGAGACAAATGGGAGCGTGAACACTTTATATAAATAAAATCCTAACAGAGCGTGTAGTAAAGGAAATGTTAGATGATATTTATTACACTGTTCTTTTCATCATATTGTGATAGTTTTGGAAACGATCAGTGGTGCGAGCGCTCCTCCTGCGCTCCTGCGCTCCTGCGCTGCTGCTGAAATTCCATGACGTTCCTTAAATCTTTTCTGCAGAATGATGTTTCAGTTATTACACAACTCTTACTGGAGATTACATGAGAACAGACTCACTAACACAACTGCACGCTCTACTACTGACGCTAACAATATAAACCAGTGGTGGAAACAAACAAAGCAAATACACTGTAGGTACAAGCAATAGAGATCATATATAACAAATAATGATTATATATATGTAACATATGTAATATAATGAAAACATGAATGATACATAAAGTAATAAAGAACAGTCTCACCTTGTGTGTGTGTGTGTGTGTGTGTGTGTGTGTGTGTGTGGTCTGAGATGGAATGCTACCCCACCACAACCATCCCCCCCCCCCCCCCACCCCCAAGTTCCCTTCAGACCGTCTCCAGGCCTCCTGGCTCCCTGTACAGGACACACGCTGTAGATAATGAGAGAGAGAGAGAGAGAGAAATATAAGAGACAAAGATTATGAGGGGACGTGATTCTGTAATGACTAAATATAAATATTTTACTTATAACAACAACAACAACAACAACAACAATAATAATAATAATAATAATGTGTGCGTGTGTGATTGTGTGTTACAGATGTTACCATGGAAACAGCTGGGTTTCGTTCTTAATCTAATAGTGTTGTCTGTGGTCAGGGGTGTAACTGCGTTAGAGGAGATCTGTGTGTGATGCATGAAAGAGATTTATACTGCCGAGGAGAGCGACAGTGAGATCTAATCGAGATCTAGTCGAGAAACCCGAGTGAATAAACATTCAGTCATCAGGTCACGTTTCTGTTACAGAGAAACATAGACAGAGTTTCAGACAGAGTTCAGTGGAACATAGACAGAACCTGTGTTGTAAATCAATCAATCAGTCAAATATGATAAGTGTTTTCTGTGATCATAATTTAGAAGCTGATATGCACTATCTCACAAAAGTAAGTACACCCCTCACATTTCAGCAAGCGCTTTATCATACGTAGTGAAGGGACAATACAACAGAAATGAGACTATCTGTCCTCTGACAAGAACTCAGTGCAGACTTTATGTCTAAATAACTGGCAGTGAAAGTAAGTACCCCCTCAGTGAGCGTGTCGTGACCGTGTCCAGAGTGTCAGTGTTCTGTGTGAGCGCCGTGTTGTTATCCATCGCGGCTTTAATCCTCCTGGACCTGGACTTCACCAGAGCTGCACATGTTCTTACTGGATCGTCTTCCACTCCTCCATAGTGACATCACAGAGCCGCTTCACCAGCGCCCGCTTGAGGACGTCACGCAGGTGCTCAGTAGGGTTCAGGTCCGGAGACGTACTCGTCCACCGACACACACACGGACATGCTGAATAGGTCATGTGACTCTGCATGGTTAAATCTCTACAGGCTGCACACTGACGACTCTAAAATATATCCAAGTTTCATTTCTATAATATTGACCTTTAAAAGATGAACTAAAATGTTTTTTCTGAAATTAGAGGGGTGTACTTACTTTTGTGAGTGGGTGTATGTTTACAGCTTTATCGAGGTTGTTTACAGAGTTAAACATGATATAACATGTGTGTGTGTGTGTGTGTGTGTGTGTGTGTGTGTGATTCCATCAGTGCAGTTTTCCTCGTGTCTGTTCCTCGGTCTGAGAGTCAGAGTGAGTCACGCTGAGAGTAAGAGCAGAAATGAAGGATGGAAAATTGAAAGTGAGAGCAGCTCTGCTTCCCCTGATGACGTGACCAGGCGTTTCTGTTATAAACACATCTGGAAGCGGTGAGGAGTCTCACACACACACACACACACACACACACACGGACGTCCAGCAGCAGCAGCAGCAGCAGCAGCGTCGTCTCCTGCGTCCGGGACTCTGTGTCTCAGAGTGAACAGTCCGGGACGAGAGATGAGAGGTACGCAAGAAACACACACACACACACACACACACACACACACACACACACACACACACAGGTATACGGGGTTTATGCTGTTAAACACTTTATTTAAAAAAACGAATCGGCAGATTTTTTGGGGCCTAATAACTGAATCAAAAAAAACTTTTAGAATTTATATATTTAATTACATTAACATGACACAAGTATTATTATTTTACATAAATGTAATCGAACCCCATGACTCCTGGATTTTCCTTTCAGCTTTCACACACACACACACACACACACACACACAGAAAGAGAGAGAGTTTGTTAAAGTTTTCCAGTGTGGATGAATTTTCTCTGATTCACACATTCCATAAGTTACACAACAGTCTCAGATGACACGCATCCATTATTCATCTGTTACACTCCTCCTTTGTATCATCGAGTGTGTTTGAAACAAACAGAAACACATTTTAAGTTTTTAATGAGGAGCAGAGCAGAAGGCCTGGTGATTGTTCAGAGTAACAGAACACTGAGAGTAAACACTCTGTATGTCTCCATATAATCCCCTGATACACTGATGCACTTATCAGAGTCTCACCGGAGCCTGGACACCATCAGGGTGGAACGTTCTCTCAGTACGCCGGAGCCGTGATGCAGGTCTGTAACGCTGGCCTCCCGGGAACTCCTCTAAGAGACCAGACCTTGTAGAACTGTCCTGGAGCGCGGTCAGGACTGTAGGCGTGGGGGGGTAGTGGTGTTCGGAGGGGGGAGGGGGGTGTCTGGCAATAACTCCCAGCCGAGTCCCTGTAACGTGCGAGTGGTGTTGGTGATGAGTGTGTGTACAGTTCACACACACAGATGCGTCTCTTCTGTGATTTGGAAACGTTATGTGCAGATGTTCAGTGATCAGACGTTCCTCTCGCTGGATGTTCACAGGAACGTCTGCAGGCACTTGACGTCACCCCGGCCGCGATCGTCACTCACAGACGTACAGACGTCTTTATGACATTCGCATCATTGACGTCTTTATAACATTCGCATCATTGCAGTGTTTTACTGAAGACTGCGAGTCTCATCACCGTCACTTTTACACCTTCATTCACCAGAAATGTCAAAGACTGAAAATCACAAGCCCTGGTTGAACTTCTGATCGCTCCTTCTGTTAACATGCACATGATGTTTTTCTTCTTCTTCTTTATTTTTTTTTACAACAAATTACACACTTTGGTAAGAGTGATTCCCTACGGTAAAAGCGATGTGGGTCGATGAAGTGTAGAACTGAATGTGATTTTAGGTTTGCAGTACATCCTGAACCGAAAGGAACAGAAGGATTGCATTTATTGTTTATTATAATATTAGTAGGATTATCGAATGTAATAAACAAGAATTGTTCTATGTGTTTTCAGATCAGTGATGGAGTTGAACGTGTCACTCAATGATTCGGTGTTTATCAAGGATAACTGCACGTACGAGGCGGCATGGGATTGGATCACATCCCTCCAGCCTCTGTGGCTGTCGCTGATCAGCGTCGTCGGACTGCTGGGAAACGGATCAGTGCTGCTGGTCTTCTGCCTGCAGAGGAACGGCTGCTCCGTGGCCGATGTGTACCTGGGGAACCTGGCGTCGGCCAACCTGCTTATGGTGCTGTGTCTCCCCTTCTGGGCCGTGACCATCGCTCAGGATTACCAGTGGAGCTTCGGAGAGATGCTGTGCAAGCTGATCAACACAGCTATCTCCATGAACTATTTCTGCAGCATCCTCTTCCTGGTTCTGGTTAGCATGGACCGCTATTTGGCGCTCGCCAAAACGATGAGCCGTAGCAGGCTGAGACGCTCGTCCTGGGCCAAGCGGATCTGTTTGGGGATTTGGATTTTTGGATTTCTGGTTAGCTTCCCGTCATTACTCTTCCGTGGCGTACGCTACTTTCCGGAACTCAGAATTCACGCTTGCTACTTGATCTACCCTCATCCAGGCTGGAGGGTTCAGAGGAACCTGAGCAGCAACGTGCTCGGATTTGCGATTCCTTTACCGATCATCGTCTTCTGCACATATCACATAGTGAAAGCTCTTAAAGACAGCGATCTCAGGTTCATCCCTGGAGTCCGGACTGAAAAACGAGCTGCTCATCTGGTACTAGCGGTGCTGGCCGTGTTCCTGTTCTGCTGGACACCACACCAGATTGTACGTCTGCTGGATACACTGGATTATTATCAGATCACACCCGCAGGGTGCTTGTTTGGGCACATCTTAGACATTAGCGAGCAGTGCTCCACTTACCTGGCGTATGCAGACAGCGCCATCAACCCGTTCCTGTACGTGGTCGTCGGGAGACACTTCAGGAAACGAGCTAAAGGTGTGTTTAGACGGATCTTCACTCCTGGAAGGAAGGACAGCACTCCCAACGGCACGCTAGCTAGCAGGTGCAGCGACAGCCGGAAAGACTCGATTGTGATCGATAAAAGAGTCGTAGCGTCTGTACACATCTCACCAAAACATCTTATAAAACTAAACATGCTGCCATGAACGTGAACGTTTTTGTGACTGGCGTTTCACTAAAGGCATCACAATCTGAAACCATGCAATGTTTATAAAAAGAACTATTTATGTAAAGCTGATGTTTTATCCCAAAAACGTCCAGCGTGTGGAATGTGTGAGTTACTGTGTGTTTCTCTTGCTTTGATGGGTTTTGGATTAGTTTTCCATTAGCATGCACTGAGTTCTCCGAGCTGTGGACTCCAGAACCTCTCAACCAGCATCATTTCTCAAAATGGAGATAAAAAAAAAATCTTTTTCTGTCATTTGTGTGATTTTATTTGTATAAAAATGTTGTACTCAATAGCAAAAAAAGTTATTTTCTTGTGCTCCTGTTTTGATGTTTATGAATAAAACAAGTAATTTGTGTAAACATTGACTTTAAATTGTGTAACCTGCGTGGATTACTGCACTTTTACATTTCTAATACACTGTAGAGTTTAACTGTCATCCTGAGAAGAGATCAGAAACACGTTTGTTTGTATTTTACTGTTGATCAGCGCGCTCACACACACACACACACACACACACACACACACACACACGAAGATGACAAAAATTGAGCGTTCATAAAAAGACTTATGCAATTACAATGGAAGATTTTGCTCGGTTTAATTCATGCAAACGTTTACACTCAACATTTTTTTGCAGCATCAGTGTGAAAATATTCTGAGCTTATTATTACTAGAACTTAGCGTTAGCATACATCAGTATCTAAATGTTTATGAATCTCGGGACCAAAATATCTGTCCTGCATATGGTGAGTGTGTGACACCTGTTTTGACATCTGCCTTCTGTGGCTAATATTAGCCTTAATTAGCCTTAATTAGAGACTCGGCTTGTGATCATTAGGTTGTGAGTTCGTGCCTTGGCCTGGGGACTGGATAACCACATTGGGGAAATGGTTTACACACAGATGCTCCTGTCAAATTTGGTACCAGCCGCAAGGCTGAGAGGTTAACAGACACGTAGCGTAATGCACTCGCCCGCTATCTGCAGTCTCTCTGCGTAAGCCAACGTCTCGCTGAGGGCCATAGAAACACAGAGCAGCTCTGCCCTACAGGCCCTCGTTATCCAGGCAGGACGTTACCTACCATGAGGATCAGTTCGGAGTCCGCTACTCTCCACGTCCTGACCAGACCTATTCAGATATACACACGGCTTCGTCATTCAATTCAATCCAATTCCATTCAAAACCACTTTATCTCTCACCACACAGAGTAGTACAGAAAACATCAAGACATTCACCTCTCCACCGAGTCCTTGATCTGCCCAGTGACAACAACACCTGACAACAACCATGTCCGAACCACCTCAACTGACTCCTTTCCTCGGGAATGATAATAAAATGGAATTGGGCCATTAATGCAAAACAACTGCGAGTAAACAACTGTATGAAAAACTGTAAATAAATACAAACTGTATCAAAAACTGTATATAAATATAAACTGTAAAAAAAAACTGTAAATAAATACAAACTGAATCAAAAACTGTAAATAAATATAAACTGTATCAAAAACTGTAAATAAATACAAACTGAATCAAAAACTGTAAATAAATATAAACTGTATCAAAAACTGTAAATAAATACAAACTGTATCAAAAACTGTATATAAATACAAACTGAATCAAAAACTGTATATAAATATAAACTGTAAAAAAACTGTAAATAAATACAAACTGTAAAAAAAACTGTAAATAAATACAAACTGAATCAAAAACTGTAAATAAATACAAACTGTAAAAAAAACTGTAAATAAACATAAACTGTAAAAAAACTGTAAATAAATACAAACTGAATCAAAAACTGTAAATAAATACAAACTGTATCAAAAACTGTAAATAAATATAAACTGTAAAAAACCTGTAAATAAATACAAACTGAATCAAAAACTGTAAATAAATACAAACTGTATCAAAAACTGTAAATAAATACAAACTGTATCAAAAACTGTAAATAAATATAAACTGTAAAAAACCTGTAAATAAATACAAACTGAATCAAAAACTGTAAATAAATACAAACTGTATCAAAAACTGTAAATAAATACAAACTGTAAAAAAAAACTGTAAATAAATATAAACTGTAAAAAAACCTGTAAATAAATACAAACTGTATCAAAAACTGTAAATAAATATAAACTGTAAAAAAACTGTAAATAAATACAAACTGAATCAAAAACTGTAAATAAATACAAACTGTATCAAAAACTGTAAATAAATACAAACTGTAAAAAAAACTGTAAATAAATATAAACTGTAAAAAACCTGTAAATAAATACAAACTGAATCAAAAACTGTAAATAAATACAAACTGTATCAAAAACTGTAAATAAATACAAACTGTAAAAAAACTGTAAATAAATACAAACTATCAAAAACTGTAAATAAATACAAACTGTATCAAAAACTGTAAATAAATATAAACTGTAAAAAACTGTAAATAAATACAAACTGAATCAAAAACTGTAAATAAATATAAACTGTAAAAAACCTGTAAATAAATACAAACTGAATCAAAAACTGTAAATAAATACAAACTGTATCAAAAACTGTAAATAAATACAAACTGTAAAAAAACTGTAAATAAATATAAACTGTAAAAAAACCTGTAAATAAATACAAACTGAATCAAAAACTGTAAATAAATACAAACTGTATCAAAAACTGTAAATAAATACAAACTGTAAAAAAAACCTGTAAATAAATACAACCTGAATCAAACTGTAAATAAATATATTTGTATCAAAACTGTAAATAAATATAAACTGTAAAAACCTGTAAATAATATACAAACTTAATATCCAAAACTACTAAAACTCAATATAAACGTAAAAAGCACTGTAAATAAATACAAATAAAGATCAAAAGCTGCATGTAGTAGAAAATACAAACTGTAAAAAAACTGTAAATAAATATAAACTGTAAAAAAACCTGTAAATAAATACAAACTGAATCAAAAACTGTAAATAAATACAAACTGTATCAAAAACTGTAAATAAATACAAACTGTAAAAAACCTGTAAATAAATACAACCTGAATCAAAAACTGTAAATAAATACAAACTGTATCAAAAACTGTAAATAAATATAAACTGTAAAAACCTGTAAATAAATACAAACTGTATCAAAAACTGTAAATAAATATAAACTGTAAAAACCTGTAAATAAATACAAACTGAATCAAAAACTGTAAATAAATACAAACTGTATCAAAAACTGTAAATAAATACAAACTGTAAAAAAACTGTAAATAAATATAAACTGTAAAAAAACCTGTAAATAAATACAAACTGAATCAAAAACTGTAAATAAATACAAACTGTATCAAAAACTGTAAATAAATACAAACTGTAAAAAACCTGTAAATAAATACAACCTGAATCAAAAACTGTAAATAAATACAAACTGTATCAAAAACTGTAAATAAATATAAACTGTAAAAACCTGTAAATAAATACAAACTGTATCAAAAACTGTAAATAAATATAAACTGTAAAAACCTGTAAATAAATACAAACTGAATCAAAAACTGTAAATAAATACAAACTGTATCAAAAACTGTAAATAAATACAAACTGTAAAAAAACTGTAAATAAATACAAACTATCAAAAACTGTAAATAAATACAAACTGTATCAAAAACTGTAAATAAATACAAACTGTAAAAAAAACTGTAAATAAATATGAACTGTAAAAAAAAACTGTAAATAAATACAAACTGAATCAAAAACGGTAAATAAATACAAACTGTATCAAAAACTGTAAATAAATACAAACTGTATAAATAATTAATGGAACAAAACAAAAAGAAGGTAAAGTAGATAGTTCAATGTATATTACTAAATTACATTTAAAACTACAAATATTAGGGGTTGACGTATCTGGTGCTCGTGGGCGTGGCTGTTTAAAATCTAAAATGTGCAGCAGATGTTCCACTAAAAAAGCACTTCTGCACTTCCACATTAAGAAGACCAAAGCGTTAAAACACTTCATGTAAAATCTGCCCATGAGCACCAGTTCTGTCACCCCTCTATCATACAATCATCAATTCTTATTAGACATTTTTAGCTTCCAATTTACAGAGGAAGTCGAGATATGAACAAGCAAATAGACTTTTGGGAGAAAAAGTTTAAACTTTTAAACATTTTGCTTGTTTGTTTTTTTTAACGTCTATAAATTTTATAAACAAAACAAACAAGCAAAAAATTGGTGACATTTTTTGGAAAACTAATCAATATTTTAAAAATCTACTCATAGAAAAATAGCAAACACACAAAACAAAACAAAGTGATGACAATTTCTGTAATAGAATTGTAAGAACTGTAAGAGAAGAATCAGATGAGCAGATCAAACAACAGGCTTATGCAAGACATAAAGAAGGCCTCTTTACACACAGACTCATTGGACTTATATTTATTCATGTGACTGTAAAGGACGTGACCTGACGAGTGCAAAGTCCACTGTAAATAAAGTCCTGAAGTTCACGTCACCATAAAATATATTCACTAACTGTATTCTTTTACTTTCCTTTTCTTTTGTATCAGTAATGAATCTACTTTAATTGTTCTTTCTCCATTCATTATTATTATTATTATTATTATTATTATTATTATTATTACCCTTTGTTTTTTGCTTTCCTTCTAATCTGGTCCATCATGCAGGCCAGTGATGGAGTTAAACAGAGTTAAATAAAGTCACTGGCCATCTGTACACGGCTGCAGTTGCATTACAGTGATGGAGGGTCCTGCAGTCCTAATCTTCAGCTTCAACTCATGGACGCTCCGCCCCCCGCCACCCAGAATACAGGCTTAAGTGGGATAGATGATGAGTGAGTGAGTTTTATTTCATACCACCATCTGCTGGTCAAAGCATGTAACTGCACCAAAAATAACCATCAACAAAAGCACAACCCACTGAAACTGGACCGAAAGTCATCATGAGGAGTTTAGAGAGAAAGTCAGACACAGTGATATATTATATATTATTCTAGAATTTTCCCTCTTCCAGATTTGTTTTGTTTCACATTTGTCACACTTAAATGGTTGAGATCATCATATATGTAATGTTACACAAAGATAACATTGACAACACAAAATGCAGCTTTTAAATGATGATTCCATTTATTAAAGGAACAAAAATCTGTTCAAACTTACCTGGCTTCATGTGAAAAAGTAATGGCTCCCTAAACTTAATAACTTGTTGTGATTGCAGCAACAACTGCAATCAAGCATTTGCAATAACTGTCACGGAGTCTTTCACATCGTTGTCATGGATTTTGGGCCACACGTCTTTCCACATCTGTTTAATTCAGCCACACTGGTGAGTTTTCGAGCATGAACGTTCTCACAATGTCTGACTAGGCCACTCCAAAAAGCTTAATTTTGTATTATTTTGAGCCATTCAGAGATGGACTGCTGGTGTTTCGGATCATTGTCCTGCTGTATAACCCGCTTGAGCTTGAAGTCACAATCTGATGGCCGGACATTCTCCTTCAGGACTTTCTGGTAGAACACAGAATTTATGGTTCCACCAATTACAGCAAGTCATCCAGGTCCTGAAGCTGTAAAGCCCCAGACCATCACAACCGCTGTGTTAGTTTTACCAGATCTAACGGGACACACACCTTCAAAAACCTCAACTTTCCTCAGTCCACAGAATACTTTGTCTTGGGGATAATCCAGATGTTTTTTTTTTGGCAAATGTGAGACGAGCCTTTGTGACTTTTTGTTCAGCAGTGGCTTTCACCTTGGAACATTCCCAAGGTCACCATGTTTGCCCCCAGTCTCTTTCTTACTGTTGAATCTTAAACTCTGACCTTCACTGGGGCGCGTGAGGCCTGCAGGTCTTTAGATGTTCTTCTGGTTCCTTTATGAGCTCCTGGATGAGGTCGGCCGCTCCTGGTAAGGTTCACCACTGGTTGCAAGTTTTCTCCATTTGTGTATAACGGCTCTCAATTATTCATTCGTGGATGTTGGCTCTCATCGTGGTTCGCTGGTGTCCAAAATCCTTAGAGGTACAGTAGCTTTGAATTCTTTTCCAGACTGGTACATGACAATTCATTTATTTATCACCTGCTCTTGAATTTCTTTAGATTGTTTTTTGATCACTCGCTGATGGGGTGACACAAAGAGGTCACTTCATTTTGACCAGACTAACTCAGTCCACGTCCATCTCAGTGGAAATATAATCCTGGATGAAATTCATTCGGAACAGTAGAAGGGTGATGATGTTTTACGCAGGACTGAGGCTAATCTCTTCTCTCGGCATATGACTCTAGCCTTTGATCTAGCCTTTGCATTCATGTAATCACAACCTGATCTTGACCTTGGACCTCTTTGCTCAGGATTATTAATTTGCCTAAATTTGTGAGTTTGTTCATTCACTGACCTTGTTTGTCTGTTTTCTAACCACATGTCCACAGTGTTTTGGATCTGTTTGCCAACGTATAATTAAAATTGTTAATACAAAAAAGTCAGTTGACATAAAGAGAAATGATTCATCTGTCCATTTCTCTATGCTTCCTAAAGGGCTTGAGGAGTGAAGGGCTTCACACTCATCATTAATAATTAGGCATTTTTGCAGGAACCCATCCAGTACGTCTGGTGAGATCATTATTTTGAATAATGTCATCCTTTTTCAATTAGCTATGAATTATAAACTTTATTTTTTTGTCTCCTTTTCATCTGGTTGGGTGAAACCGATAGCAATTTCCCTCGACTTTGACTGTCAGTAATCCTGTTTGAAGAAAGCGAAACACTTTGCATAAGACATCTAGCCTGGTGGAAAATATGCAGCAGAGCCGGTTTATCAGTTATTAGCGCGAGCGCGCAGAACGTTAGTGAGGTGTCTTAGTGCTGCGCGACTGATCGTCTGCCTCCCTCACATTCCAGGTATTTGGCTTTTTCCTGCATAGTAATAATGGGACATATTTGGTTTTATTAGTTATTGTTAAAAATATTTAATTTCATATAAAATGTTTACATTTTAATAGAAAAAAAGGTGCAGAACTATACTGTAAAATATATGGTAATAATATTTATTTCAATTCTGTTTCATTTTTATGGCAATTTTATGGCCATTGTGACAAAGTTGCAAAGTTTCAAACTGAAGTTATTAATAGTTCAGTGATGGAGATTTGAGTCTAAACCTGTTTGTAGCAATCGCTTTCCGAAGGCTGTCCAAGGAGGAACCCACAATCACCTTCATGGTTTCTGCACATCAACAAAAAAAAACGTAGATGTACGTAGATATTTACACATATTTTCCCATTCTCTTAAAATAAATAGACATCTAAATAAAAAATAATGAAATAATCAAATGAAAATATGAAACAACAGCTTTTATTGTAAGATAACATTGTCGTGGTAGAAACATCTTTTAACATGAAGCCCAAAGCATCGCTCAGAGTATGTCAGTGTGTTGGGCCTATTCTCAGGCATAATTCTTAATTCTGAAGCAATCAAACTGTCAGTTGTCTGCTTTGAGAGTGGAGGAATCAAGAGAGACAGATTTTGATCTCTGTATATGTGTGTTCATGTTAATTAAACATAATGTAAAGAACAGAAAACGAAGGTGGTTTAAAAATTCACGTGCTGAAAGTTTATTATCAAAACCATGCAGCATGTGATGCTAATCAGACCAGTGTGGCGGGAATCATAGATGATAAAGGGCTCGAGTCCCGCATTCGAGTGTGTGTGAGTTTTTTCTCCCGGGGTTTGGTTTGTTTCATCTACGTACTTCTGTAATGTGCCTGTAATGTGTGAGAACTTCATAAAATAGGGAAAGAAATAGACAAATGAATTGAGTTTAAGTTGAACTGATCTCACTGTTAAAATTACATCGACACCCTCGATAGACAAACCAGGACGAACCCTGATGTGAACCTTACTGTGCTGTGTGTTCCACTACTCAAAGTTAACGTGTCTTGTGGAACAAACAACATAGTGATCAATCACAGGAACTTTAACACTTCAACCATCCAGAGACACAAATGCATTTCTTTTTCCAAACCGCATTCGCCTGTCAGACGTCTCATACAATTTCAATTCAATCACATGAATGTAAATTTGAGGGGCTGAGTGAAAGTGAGATCTGATAAGCTGCCATGAATGGCGTGAAAAAACGGCCATTTATGGCAGGTTTAGTTCTATAGTTTAACTGTTTGCTGTTTGAATAAATAATGAAAGCTTTGAAGCAATTCAGTAGATGTCAAAAATATCAAATGTTGTGAAAAAGTTTTAATTTAAAAAAGACAAGTACAAAATGACTTAATGTACATACAGTGGAACCTCAGATTGTGAGTAACCTGGTTTACGAGTGTTCCGCAAGACGAGCAACGATTTTTAATATATTTTTAATTGGAAACCGAGCAAGTATTAGTTTACGAGCGCTGAGTATCATGTATCACGCATTTTGACACCCGAGCGGCAAGTGATCACAACTGAGCCAATGATTTTTTTCTCTCTTGCCCTGCGGAATTGTGGGTAATCGTCTCCCCTGCTCCCCTGGGTCTTAGTGCTCGTCTCTTACTGGTATAATCAACGTTTCCCTCTCCGTTTCATCGTGTCTCATACGTGTGTACGCGCGTAATCTGACACCAACACACACAGACACACACAGACACACACACACACTCTCGCCTGTGCGCGCGCGTAAGTTGACAAGGACACACACACTCTCTTGGCTTCACACACGCACACGCAGACACACTTTCTTCACACAGAAAACTCAGCTCTGTCGGGATTCTTTTCAAAGGTGAAGTGCTGGTTCATTTGTTTTATTATTTT
>QNUK01000134.1:0-30000 GCA_013621035.1 Clarias magur
TTTGCTATTAAATCAAAACAGATGGCCTTAGAGTGATCACAACCTTGTTACATAATGAACACTATGGGACTCTGGGAAAACAAGCTCATAAAATGAACTTAAAGATGTGAACTCTAGTCCCAATCCCCTGAGAACATGGAAAACATAAATCTGTTGTCTCAGTGGACAGTGGAAAAGGCAGCAGGTTAACATCCTGCATCTGGCTTGGCAAATACACACGCATACTGGATCTGCACCTGCTTAAAGGGTAAATACAGGCTGTGTCCTGCCAATCATTGCTCGCAATCTCAGCAGCACCAGAGAGAGTTTCCATCCACTTGCTTTTATGTCAGCATTAGACATGTGCATAAGACATGGACATTATGGTTAATTATAGTTAAGTCAACTAGTGTGTTTCTGTCTCTAGTAAAATGTATTTATGTTTTTATATTTATGTGTTATGTATCATCTTCATTTTAGAACAGACATTTATTTGACATTTGTGAGATACTTCAGCAAAAATCGACATAAGGCTGAAACGATTCTAGCTGAATCTCATCTATCAAGATTGCTGAGAAAATCATCAGCTGCAGTTTGTCATCATTTGAAGACCTGTCCATCATCAGGACAAAAGGGCGAGCAGGAAAAATCATCAGTGACAGCCCCCACCCTGGTAATTACCTTTTCCAAAAACAATCATCAGGAAAGCGATTCTACTCCCTGATAACAAAAACTGCACGCCACTGAAACAGCTAACTTTACACTGGTAATGTCTGTTCATACTACAATGCTGACGTGCTAACAAGCAATCTTACCATTTAATGTTATTATGAATAGCTGTACTGCTGGTTACTGCACTATCTACTTGAACATTTTAGGAGTATATATATATATATATATATATATATATATATATATATATATATATATATATATATATTATGGCATGCCGCTTAGGAAAATATCAGAGAGAATTAATGAAAAACTAAGGAATGTATTGAATGAAACGAGAATATTGAATGGATTCCGAATATATTGATTGAAAAATATATATATTGAATGAAGATTCTGAATATATTGAATGAACTGTGAGAATATTGAATGGATTCTGAATATATTGATTGAAAAATATATATATTGAATGAATTCTGAATATATGGATTGAAAACTGATATATTGAATGAAAAGTCTGAATATATGGAATGAAAAGTCTGAATATATTAAATGAAACATGACGTCATCGAAACAGCGCCATCTTTAGAAAGGACGAGTGAGTCGGCGAGAAACTTGGTTGCTGCAATTGTGAGAAATGGAGAGATGGTGAACACATTGATGAGTGCGTGTCCGGCCCAAAGTGGTGGCACAAGCCGCACTCAGTATCAGACTACGGATGAAGAAATATATTCGCTATTTCACCGCGGAAGACCGGTGTTATGCGCTAAAATGCCCCCCTGCCACAGATTGCACCCCCCTACATAATCTCTATCAAATATTATATATAAATAAACTGGTGATTTATCATGTATAATAATAATCATCATCATCATCATCATCATTATTATTATACATGATAAATCACCATTTTTTTTTTGTACAATTCATAATTAGTACTACTTATAACTATGTAGCAAATATATAATCGATTCTGCATCCTGAGATTGTCTAAACAACTTACCAGGGTTCTGTCTCATTCTTTCAGCCCATATCTTTAGATTTTATAAGAAATCCATTGTAACCATTCGAGTTGAAACCAAGATCTAAAATCCTGTTGCTAGCAGGTGTTCATGCAAAGGTGGGAGTGTAAATAAATGATGGGCGGAATGGCACTAGGATTAACTTAACTTTTCTGCTGCACATAAAAGTGTCATGAGTGCGAGAGATATGTTTCTACACACAGAGTGAGTTTTGCACATCTGTTTGACAGAAAACGAGTGCGAGCTATCAGATTGTCCGCATGACCAAATGGAGATGTAGAGAGTCGACAGATGTTGGCACGCCTGTGTTATTGCTGCTGTAAATCCTTCAAAAGTTCATTTCAGCAAGACTTGAGACACATCCGAGTGGTTTGGTTCGATTTCAGACGGAAAAATAATGAGCTTCTGATGACAGCATGTGTAATTGAGCAGTAGTGCTGCTTATACAGACCACCTGTCCTGTACAGTACGGTGTCAAATCATCGACATATAAAAAACTATTTTTTACTACTATTATTTAAAACCTGTATTATTTCATCCATTTAATACTTTTATACTGTGATTTATGTTGTTACTTTTAAAAAGTGATAAAGCATATGGAGTGTTTTCGTTTAACCTGATCAGCATAAAATGATACCAGAAGTGTCTCAAATTTCCTGATGTAAGTACTATTTAATTTTATTGTGAAAAGTACAAGACTTACTTTATATTTCCACATATTCTACCTATAGAACCTGGGTTCTAGGGTTGAATCCACAATTGCATTAAATAGAAAGATAGTGCACTAGGGTGTACAATCACTTGTTCCACACTCCAAGATCAGGGGTTAGAGAGTGATTCAGGATTCTGACATTTTAGACATTTGTTAGCTTTGTAGCTTGCGTTACCCATGAACAGAACAACATGAAATAACTTATATGCAATAAAGTATATAAAATGAAGGATTCAAAGTGTTGTTTACTGTAAGTCGACATCATATGTGTTTTCTTGCTGAAACTGCTACCATGATTATTTTCGAATGTGGGTTTTGGCAGACAGCTGCTCTCTGACATTTACTATATTTATTATTATCTTTGACAAAGAGTGATACATGTAGTTAAACATCCCACTGCTGTTGTGCTCTAGAGTATATCACCACTTATAGAATGTCTCTTGTCCAATCAGATCACTTGGTCAGAACTAGCTGTGGGTGGCAGAGTGGCTAGCACTGTGGCCATGCACCTCCAGGGCCGAGGGTTCGATTCTCGCATTGGTGGGTTTCCTCCCACAGTCCAAAATCAAACAGATTAGGCAATATCTGGGATTCCCAAATCGCCCGCAGTGTATGTGTGTTTGTTTCCTGTGATTGATTGCCTCTCTGACTGTTCAGGATGTACCCTACTTTGTGCTCCAAGTCTCCTGGGATAGGCTCCAGGTCCCCACGACCCAGTAAAGGATATGCAGTACAGGTGATGAATGTACATGTACTTTATAGTGCACGGGTTAAGGGCCTTGTTCAAAGGTTCAGCGATGGCAGCTTGTCAGTGCTGGGGCTTGAACCTATGATCTTCCTATAAGCAATCCAGAGGTCTAAACATTTCAGTCAGCACTGCCTCATTGTTACATTACTGCAGGACACATTCATCACAGCCCTAGTTGGTATTGTAAATTGTGGCGGTTCAGACGCTCCAATAGGTGAATAAACAAAAATCCAAATTGGAGCAGGAAGAAATTTTGCTATTGACAACATTTAATTATTCTTATAATATTCTTATCACCACCCTGCACCGACTTTGCAGTGATCAGAAAATACTATTAATGATGCATAGCACTAAACAGTACAGTATCTAAGTCAATTTTTGGACTATATTTGGTCTAAAGTGTGCCAGGTTTATTTCAATCAAAAGGTGAAGGTTAATGATGAAGATCGCAGCAAGGGAAATTTTCCTGCTTTGCCAATTATAGCATAGCGTTATAATTAGTTATCAGTATTCAGACACATTCTCAGTTGAAGTTCTGGGTTAAAAACCTATTTGCTAAGAAGAAGATTTTTTTTTATTAGGTAATGGTGCAAATCTGGTGGGTTCATAGACAAAGACAGTTGGTAAATTAAAATGTTCTGAAGATTTTGGCACATGGTGTAGCATGAAAGCACGCCTAATAATACGCTGCCTGCCCAAAAAAGTCCCATTTGCATTCAAACGAGCAAATATTTGAGAGTGAATATTAGACCGGAGAATAACTGCAGTGTCTAACATTCAACTAATATTTCAGCTGGCAACAAATCTCTCAACTCTAACCGATGCAGTGAGTATCTTCTCGTTTCTTAAACCACCATTTCATGGAAAAAAAAAGAAAAAAGAAAAAGAAACCAAAAAATGTTACAGTGTTTCATCAAGCAAAGAAAACAACCAGGGAGACAGTGAACTTATGGGAACTGGGTCAAGAACTGTCCAACACATTATTAAAACCTGAAAGCCTTGTGTTGAACCATTAACTTAGTGGAAAAGAATGTGTATAAATGCGGTATAAAAAGTCGAAAAATACAAGTCATCGCTATGTATTAAAAGTGAAAACAAGAACATTTTCACATGCTCAATAAGACAAAAACTCAAAGGATATGAGCCTATAAGAAAACCATTTGTCAGTTAGACAAATCATAAAAAGGCTTATATTTTTTAGGGAGCATAAAGATTGGACTTTGGACCAATTATGGAAAAAGGTCATGCTGTCTGATGAGTTCAGACTGACCCTCTTCTAGGGTGATGTCTGCATCAGAGTAAGAAACGAAGCGCTTCAAGGGATGCACACATCATGCATAGGGCCATTGCACTGTATGCCACAGTCAAAGGATGCGGGGTTGCTTCAGTTGGTCAGGCTCAGGCTGTGGCAATATAATAAAGTCAGAGGATGACCTGAATGTACAGAATATCCTGGTTATTCCATTAATACATTTTGTACTTAAATTCCAATTCCAATTGTGATGAGTGGTTCTGGAAGTATAATGAATAATTTTTACACCTGAGTCCTGACCTTCACCCCATTGATATCCTTTGGGTTGCTCTGGAAAAGCAAATGTGTACTATAAAAAAGCTAAAGGTGGTCCAGGGCAGGCAGTGTTTATTCTCTCTCTCTCTCTCTCTCTCTCTCTCTCTGTATCCTGTATGCACTGTTGTTGCCTGCGGTGAAGCCGGTGCCTTCTGCTACTTTACAGAGCATCAGTTTCTTGTAGTTGAGGAAGCACCATCATAAACACACCTGTATGGCTGTCATGGGCAATCATGCTAATTCTCTCTGCTCCAAGCCCCTCCCTTTGTCACCCATAATTTCTAAGGAGGAGGAGCCTTCAGCATCACCAATCCAGCTCATGCCTCCCTCATTTAGCAAATTGCTGGCGCAGACATCTGTGCATCTGTAAGCTATTAATCAATCATAGGGGAAATGTGAACAAGAAGCAAAGGGGTAAAATATGTTCATTGCTTCAACCATTCAGTAAACAAAATATATCATACTTTCACTGTTTGTCAGTCTGAACACACTGTTTAGCTATGTACACTCAGATATTTATAACAAGTATAGGAATATATGACCTGAGACGCAGCTTTTATTCCACAAACACACAAAAGACTATGCATTGTACATTTTGTGATGCATTGTGTAATAATAGCTTTGAGTGTGTGGTGTTTTAAAATTTTTTTTAATTTATATATATATATATATATATTCTGAATTTTAAATTAATAACTTCTTACACCAGACTCATGTATCTAAATAATATATTGAATAATTAAGTTTTCATATTTTAAAATATTTATATATATATATATATATATGGCATGCCGCTTAGGAAAATATTCACAGAGTAAACTTAATGAAAACTCTGAATATATTGAATGAAACGCGGAGAATATTGACCTCAATATATGATTGAAACTCATATATATTGAATGACTTGAATATAATAATCGAACTGTGAGTATCATTGAATGGATTCTGAATATTGATTGAAACTGATATATTGAATGAAAAGTCTGAATATATGGAAGAGGTTCGAATATATGGAGAAAGTTCGACATATGGACGAAAGTCGAATATGGAAGAAACATGAATGAAAAGTTCGAATATATTGAATGACGCGATAGCGCCATTCTTATGAGGACACAGCCAGAGAATGAAGAGATGCACTTGATTGAGACAAAGTGGTGCACAAGCCGCACTCAGTATCAGAAGACGGATGAAGAAATATTTCGCTATTTCGCGCGAAGACCGTTGTTATGCGCTAAAATGCCCCCCCCCTACCACAGATTGCACCCCCTATTTAATCTCCGTCGAATATTATATCAGAACAGAAATTTCTAGGTTTATGATTTAGAAATTACAAGTTAGACCAAATGGATTTGATTATAAAATAAGCATTATAAAAAATTGCATGTTGTGTAGGGAAAAATATAAATTATTATTTTTTATATACAAGATGTATTTTTGATATTTCTTATTTAATAATGAAAATCATTTCGTTAAATTTTTCATCATAAATATTTATTTAGTGCAAGCATTTTTGTATTACATGACAAATCCCTGTAAAATAAATGTGCCACAAAATAAACATTATATGAGAATTTGTATTCATGGTCTCGACACCTGTCACATGCCAAGGGTTAATTATAATAGTTATATCATATTTGATAACAATAAACCTATGAATGTATGTTGTAATATAATATTTGATAGAGATTATGTAGGGGTGCAATCTGTGGCAGGGGGGCATTTTAGCGCATAACACCGGTCTTCCGCGGTGAAATAGCGAATAAATGTCTTCATCCGTAGTCTGATACTGAGTGCGGCTTGTGCCACCACCACCGGACACGCACTCATCAATGTGTTCACCATCTCGTCATTTCTCACAATTGCAGCAACCAAGTTTCTCACCGACTCACTCATCCTTTCTAAAGATGGCGCTGTGTTTCGATGACGTCATGTTTCATTCCATATATTCAGATTTTTCATTCCATATATTCAGACTTTTCATTCCATATATTCAGACTTTTCATTCAATATATCAGTTTTCAATCCATATATTCAGAATTCATTCAATATATATATTTTTTCAATCAATATATTCGGAATCCATTCAATATTCTCACAATTCATTCAATATATTCAGGTTTCATTAAGTTCTCTCAAGAATATTTCCCTAAACGGGCATATATATATATATATATATATATATATATATATATATATATATATAATATATATATATGTATAAAATGTCCAGCCTGCCCCATAAATCTTTAACAGAATGCACAGTGCAGCATCTGCAGCAGTCACTCGAGACATCTTAATTTCTTTCAATGAAAGCAAGCATTGTGTGTTTTGTTTAGATCCTTTGTGCCAGTTAAAGAGCTGCACTGCTTATTTTCACCCACATCTGTTTAGGATAATGGTGTGGAAGCAATTTCAATCGCACTAGACTCACATATTTCCCTTTCACTGAGCTACAAAGGATCACGGACATCGCTGCACCTCTGCAGTCTGTAAACTAAGTAATAATTGAACTGATCAAGGACCAATAAAATGAACACCAACTGTAAAGTACAGTATGTTCAGAAAGAGAAATGGATGTGTGTGTCTGGAGAAAGGCTGCCACCTGTTGGAGTTTTTCCATAAAAAAAAAATTACAGAAATGTGGTCAGATCTTTTGAATGATTTCATGCCCTTATTATAACTTTATAAACAATACAGAACCACTCATCCTCGTGTTCATATATAAATGTGCCTTATGTACGGTAGGCATGGCAATACGTTATGCATTCACATATGTTCACTGTGAAATTAATATGAAAATTATAGCATTGCATTAGGCAGTGTAGAAATAAACTCAATGTACTGTACCTAGAAAATGATCCATAATTGTGTCCTTACAGTACATAAATGTTATATGTTCTGGCTGGTTCTTTAAGAGACCCTGACAGGTTAGCTCATTCTCACTAGCTAGGTAATTTTAGCACGGAGGACTGGAAAGATTTACAGACATGACATAAATAAACATTTCACGCTAACTTATTTTAGCTTAGAATTGGGTGATGCTGTCGTATACTTGGTTCCAAAGTCTTCCATTCAAAACTTAACAACTTAACTTAGTACAATGACCAGAAATCCAATGCTGAAAATGCAACCTCAAAACAACAGAAAATCAATCCTTACTACTAACAGCGTTCCTGCTATACAGTATACGCTGCTTAAATGTTCATTTAAACAGAAATCTTGGAAAATGGGACAGCAGCTTTCTGCATGCAGTGCCTCTTAGTTCTTCTACAGGAAGTGTTTGCAAATCTCTTTATTCTTGTACGAAGGACATTCAAGTCAAATCAGGACTTTTGATGATGTGGAATAACAGAACACAATTATGAGAGTAAAAACTATTTCTCTATATAATCCTCTGCTGTACTTAAGGACTTATCCCAGCATTTCACTAGTGATCTATTTCACTAGCATTTTACTAGTGGATATCATCAATATACATATACGATGGACATACTGTACCATAAATGCATGATCAAACGCCCTGGCCTTCTGTGTCCAAGCTTTCCTTTAGTGCAGATTAGCAATTCTTATTGTGGTGGTACCCACTATGCACTCACTTTCCAGACATGGTGGTGGACTTGACAGATGTGTTTCTTCCATAAGTCGATGACAAGTTATCTGTTTATTTTCAAGGATCAAGTGCTCCACTCGCCAAATGTTCGCAGGAATGACTGCAGTGGGCTCTGAGCCCCCTCGGCCGGGATCATCATTCATGGATGCTTTAAAACGTTTGCATCATTCTAATGTTTTACAGTGGCTATCAGTATCAGTATCATCACTCGTCTGTGCTTGAAGTCAATCGGTTTTACTTCTTCCTTCTTATGCTTCTGAGATGACAAGTCTTGGTTTGACTTTAACACCCCTTATAGGATAAGGTCTTATTATTTATTCATGTATTTAAGTATTTAGTAAATGAGACTTGTGGACTAGAAACAAAAGTTTATTAAACAACTCAAAGGTGGAAATTGATTAATGATGTATATAAGAAATGTCACACCCAAACCCATAAAGCTTTAATAAGTATCTACACTATTGTGACATAGTATTGCATTTGCACAATGTCCAAACTGAATAATCCGGTTTCACAAAAACCTAAAACATTAATCAGGTTTTTCCCCATTCGACTGCTTCTCGATTTAATGGTTTGGCAAATTATAGTTGTCTATAATTTCTTTTACTTGGAAAAGTTCATTTGTGCCACTTACTGTTTGACAAAGCAATATACTGTATGTCCATTTAGGAGCATCAGCAACAGGTTGCCTGGTGGATCAGTGGTTAGCATACAGTGCTCTCACTGAGGAATCTGTCAGTTCAGTTTAAGTTATGGTTCAAATACTGCCAAGATGTCTGTTTAGTTGCTGACTGAAAAAAACATATTAGAAGTGCAGCATTTCAGTTTGGAGGGAAGTCAAATTTTCACTTCGGGGTCAATTGTTCAACATTATCCCAATGACATGAAAGCAACATTGAGCCATTGTTAACTGATCAATTCCCTGTACAAGAAAAGACAAGAAGAGAAGACTGAGACGACTAAGATCCTTTGGAGTGTGCAGGACATTATTAAGAACTTTTTATGGTACAGTGGTGGCCTCTGCAATCTTCTATGTGGTGGTCAGCTGGGGATGAGGAAGCACAGAGAGGAACAGAAGGAGTCTGAATAAACTGCAGCTCAGAGGATGATGAAGTAGCTCAGAGGATGATGTCTTCTAAGCTGACATCAATCATGGACAATACCTCCCATTTGCATGAATGTGTGGAGGCCGTTTTGTGCAAGATTTAGAGAAAAAATACCACTAGAATGTTAGCAAGGATAGTGGAAACAAGAAAAGGGAGCCATTTTCAGTGCTGTTTTTAAAGCAGCCGATGCTTGGGTGTGTAGAGGTATGCATTGATGTACATACATTATGCATTACATCTATACATTAAGAGAGTTTGGGTATGAGGCCAGGTATTCCCTGTCCAGGGTGCTTATATATATATATATATAGCATTATTTATTTTACAAAAATTTATACAAATAGGTTGGGGGGGGGGGGGGGGGGGGGAGCATGCAGGCAATACTCCCCTTAATACGTATACAGGATTAGTTAAGGTAAGTTGTATCCAGGTGCTGATAATAATCAGCCCTTGATTCACTGATCATCAAATGGTGTGCAGACCTCTATCTCTATAAAAACATGAAGTTTTTGCAGGTTGCTGGTCTGGAGCATTTAGGTGTGTAATAACACAATGCCAAGAGGGAAAGACATAAACAATGGTCGGCAGTTGTTGCTGAACATCAATTTGGACAGTGGTATACAGTAAACCATTTCTAAACAATTCTACAGTGAGAAACATTATTCACTATAAGTGGAAAGCATTCATGACGGCTGCCAGCGTGCAGGGACAGTCACTACTTTCCAGGAGTGGATTCACTCTAAGCTCATATCAATACTCACAGCAAAAAAAGGCAGCACAATTAGATGAAGACAGACCAAGTACGGTTTGTTTGGCAGGGTTGCCAGGAGAAAGCTTCTTATGTCTAAAAAAAAAAAACACACACAAAAGCATGACTGAGGTTTGCAAAACTGCATCTGAACAAAGGGAATAATGTCCTATGGACATATGAGACCAATGTGGAGTTGTTTGGCCTTAATGCCCGGTGCCATGTACTGTAGGGGAAACCAAACAGCATTTCATCAGAAACACCCCCTTGTCAATTACTGTGGTAGATGGTCCATGATCGACTCAATGACTGCAAAGTGCCCAGCCTTTTGTAACCTTCAATCACTGAGTCAACCAAGGATTCCTCTGTATACCAATGTACAGTATTCTAGAGGCAAAAGTAAGGCCATTTGTATGAGTGCTAAAGCTTGAGCAAAATTAGGTCAAGTAACATGGCAGTGAACCAAAGCATACCAGTAAATCTGCATCAGCATGGACAAAGAATAAAAGAATGAAGGTTTCTTTTGGAATGGCCTATAGTCAAAGTCCAGACCTCAACCCAGTTAAAATGCGGTGGGGGGACCTTAACAGAGTTGTGCATATACTGTACAAATGCCCCATGAACTGAAGCAACCTTATAAAGACAAATGGACCGAAATTCCTCCACAGTGATGCAAGAGACTAACTAAAGTCAAACAGAAAGTGATTACTTTAGGTTATTGCTATTAAAGGTGGATCTACAAGCTATTGAACCATGGAAGTACTTAGTATTGCCACATGCTTTTTCATTTTTTCCTTTTTCTTTTTGGCTTCATTAATAGCATGGTGAAAAGTTATATGTTGTTGTCGTCTGAGATTTTGCCTAATACTAAGACATTGTACAGTTAGCTCATGTTAACTAGCATTAGCGGTGAGTAAGAAACTTACATCATAATGTAAAAATGTGTTTAAAAGGTTATTGATTATGGACCTACTATATATTTAAAAATCCAAACAAAATGTAATTGTTGTTCTGTGTTACTTTTGGATATGAGAACTTTTCCAATTTCCAAGTGAGAAATGCCCATGAAAAGGATATTTTAAATGTGTGTCTTAGCGCAGCTAAAGCTAAACGATCATAAAGAGCCGGAATAACCAGAATGTCGTATGACTCATTTGGCAAATCTTTTAAAAGTGGCTCCTCTGTCCACATAAAATATATTGACAGAGCATGTCATATTTTTAGCCTAGTGAGAGGAAAATCATTTTTGCTGTCAGCGACACTTTAAACTCTGATGCCAAAATAAAGACAGGAGGAGGACAGCAGACATTACATGTAGCAAATCTAATATTTCAGCTCAGCGTTCACAAGCAGCCTAATGTCTAAACGCTACGGTAAACACAGCAAAGGAATAAAGATGTATTTATTTATTTATAACCTAAAATTAAAAAATGGGCCCGTGGTTTGGAAGCGCAAGTGCGGCAGAAGTAAGAACGGGCTCCGTTATTCCGAACAGCACACCAGAACCAGAGTCATGGAAAGACCCCAGCTTTCATGTGGCATGCCTACGCATGTAAATGTACACACACACACACACACACACACACACACACACACACACACACACACACACACACACACACACACACACACACACACACTCAGATGACTAATTTTTCTACATAATATTGACTTAAAATATGCAAATTACATTTTTTTAATACCACAAAAACATCAGTCACACGCAATTTATCAAGTATATTGCTGTTAATGCTTCATGGTCAAACCCTGCTAATGGAATGCTTTTTTGTGTAATGGCAGAAATATGCTTAAGGCATTTAAGCACAAGAGTTGTTATACAGTTCTGTATAATAATGTGTTCAATACTTTCTCTCTCATACATACTGTAGTCTCTATAGTAGGGATTTAGGTTTGAATACCCCCTGATATGTCTACCTATTCTCTACAGGTTCATAAAACATACCGTAACCTGCATGATTCCTATTTTCTGTTTAAAATCTTCGAGGCAGCTAGTTTGCATATATCAAAGCAATGAGTAATAGTTATATAGTAGTCTATTATAGCAAGAGATAAAAAAAAATACTTGTTCGAAAATTTCCTTCATTAGCATGTTTAGTAGTCATTTTCAGTTCACAGGTTCTAAAGTATTTTATTTTCGATACATATTTTCAATATTAATATGAAAAATTTGCTGTCTGGTCGATTATCATTTAAAGGTCTCATTTTTTACTGTTTCTTTAACAAGTTAACTCAGGTATGAAACCCCCCATAGAGTGTATCTAAAATACACCTCAGGTAATGTTTTTTATTTTTATTTTTTTAATTTATTGTTTTTTATACCTCAACTGCCTTTACTGTAATACTCTTTTAAACATGCATAATTAGTGCCTAAGCATTTGAGCCTCTCTCAAGGCAAAACCAGCCTTGAGGACTCTTACAAAGCTCATTCTCCTTCACAATAATAACTACATGTTGTGCACTTTAGTTGTCACCACTTAATAGCAACGCATTTTACTCCACAGCAAACAATGGATTCAATGCAGATGTCCTGGTTTCAGAGATTACAGCACACACCCATAGGCCCTGCAGAGCTATGACCCAAGGGGTATGAGCTGCCCAGTTGGAACAAAAATCTAATGGGGTTTTAATAAAACATTTTTTGGATTTTTTGGATGTTCTGATTGGTTAGTGTACATAAAATGCTGAGGTGCTATGGAAGACCAGGTGGCTTTGATTACAGTTTCTTCTGTGGTGTTCAGGTCATGAAAGCTGTCTGGTCAAACAACCACAGTAATATCAGGGTCAGCAAATAGGTTATGATAGTTTTGGAACTGTGGGAACGTCCTGCTGGAAATCCTCCTAAATCTTGTCAATGCAGATGGAAGCATGAAGTGCTCAGATAACTACTGGTAGATGACTGTGTTAACTTTGGATATGAAGAAAACACAGTGGACCAAGACCAGTAGATGGTACCCTCAATCCACACAGAGTGTGAAACTTTACTCTGGACATCAAGCAAGTTGAAATTTTTTCCCTCTTTTTTTCACTTTACCTCCAGACTCTGGGACTTAGATTTCCATAAATCCTATAAAGCAAACAGTCAGCCCTTTCATCGATGATCGTCAGTGGCTTACCCTCCTTGTGGTGGGTGTCGATGATCATTTTCAAATCAGCAGTTTTTCCCATGATTGTGGTAGTGTGTACTGAACTAGACTGTGCAATACATAGTGTTTTTTTTTTTTATCATAAAAAAGAAAAAAAAAGAAAAATGGCTTAAAAATATTTTCTTTGATGTGTTCGATTCTAGAATACATGAAATTTTCACTTTTTGAACACAATACTTCACAATGACAAAGTAAAACCAGGTGTTTGGAGTGTTTTGTTAATCCCCCCCCCCCAAAAAAAAAACAAAAAAACAAAATAGAAATAACCAATTTACATAAGGATTCAGACCCTTCATTTAGTATCTGGTTAATGCACCTTTGGCAGCACCATTGGCACAACTTTCTTTGGATGTTTCTTCCATTTGTTCTGGCAGGATCAGTCAAGTTCAACCAGGTTGGATGGGCACAGCCATTTTCAGGTCTCTCCAGAGATGCTTTATTGGGTTCACGTCCGGAATTTGGCTGGGCAACTCCAGGACTTGTTGTTCTGAGTTGTTCTGAGTTGTTCTGAAGCCACTCCTATGTTTTCTTGGCGGCATGCTTTGGGTTATTGAATGAAATGTAAACCGTTGACCCTGCCTGATTGAAATAAGGTTTTCAGGATCAGGACTGCGCTATATATTTTCCCACTATTGACCATTTGCAGACTATCATGACATCAGTCACAACTGCAGATGGCAGGAGCACTGTTAGCCCACATTAAGCTGATAATATGTATTTTTGTTGATAACTATGTTTTAGATCTATCTCAAAGGCAATAAAAAAAAGAAAGAAATATTACTTGATGATTACCTGGTGCTTTGTCACATGAGTATGTGAGATGAGTAGCCTAGCAATTAATAATTTCTGATCTGCTATCATATCAGCTAATTTCTGATTTGTTATCATAAAGTGATTACCTCAGAGGGTTTTACAAACATGATCCTCCTGGATTCGGTGGCATTTGCTAGCGCTAGTGTAGCCCCTCAGTGCTTCTGTTGTAAATTACACTTCATGAAACATTGTGCAGGTAAGGTTAACTAATACTAATTTGTAAAATGGAAAGCTTGTGTGCGATGTAGGGTGTTGAACTGCTTGTTACATAAAGCAAGTAGCGTACTTGATCTGGGGTGAAAGGGGGATTTGGAATTCAGCCTTATGTTAGAAGCTAGTTAGCATAGTTTGTGTTAGCCAGGAAACACCACACAGACTGTTCAGAGGCAATTCGAAAATAACTTAAAATGTTGTTTAATATGGCATAACATTATCAGATCTGTCTTTTTACTGAAAGTGCTTCCATGACTTGTTTTGAATGTGGGTTTTGGCATTGTCACCTGGTAATTGCCTATCCTTTTACCGTCAAAAAGTGGCCAGACAGGCACTGTGATGTAATGTGCAAAAGGTCAAGACCAACATGTCTGCCAGTCCCTTCACAGAAAAAAAAAAAACATCCCCACACCATGATGCTGCCACCACATTGTTTGACTGTCGGGGTGGCTTAAATAAATTGATGCACGGTGCACAGCGATTTCCTGATTTCAAACAGTTAAATCTTTGTTTCATCAGGCCAGAGGATTTTGTTTCTCATGGTCTAAGAGTCCTTCAGATGTTTTCTGGCGGACCAAAAACCCAGCAGACAATCATGTGCCTTTTAATGAGGATTTTTAGTGTATATTCTCTTAATTAACAGAACACTGAAAACATTGTAGGGTATTGTGCACAGAATGATGTGCGGACATTTGAATCCGTTTTAGGAATATGTGAAACATAATAAAATGTGTAAAACTTGAAAAGGTCTAAAAACCTTTCTGTTGGCACTGTACATGTTCTCTATAAAAATGGTCTTTTCTTTCAGGACTGCAGTAATTTTTTAATCGAATATATTTATTTATTTACAAATCCTAATGGCTGTTCTTATACATTGCAATTTGCTTATAATGATTTCACACATCTTTTTAAACTGCTGTGTGATATGATATGATCTGATGTGATATGCTGTATGAACTGATATGTGCTGTAATTGAAGCATTAGTCTAATTGCTGCACCAGTAGCTGCTCATGTGGTAAATTAACACTCCATTTTGTTTGAAAATGCCATAGCAGGAATAAGCATTACTGCAGCACCAGCAGTGATCAGATGAACAAAAGTAAGTCATAAAGTGATTAAGGATGTCATTACTAAACATTACTGCAGAAGCACTTGGAAGAGCAACTTATGATCAGGGAAACAGCATAATCATTATGGAAAGATTCTGATGAATGACCAAGTTCAGTTTGTAAAAAACACTTATTATGTGTTTGAAACGTTTGCATTTGGAGTTTCAAAAAAGCACAAATACACAACGTATACATGGGATTAATAAAATCTTGTTCTGAAAACAATGTTACAGAAAAATATACTGTGTACAGAAATAGCATCAAGCCTAAATACCAAATACCAAACAGTTTTTTTTTGTTACCTATAAAGTTAAACTTTAATTATAGCTTGTGCGCAATAAAAAAAGAAAAAAGAAAAAAAGATCAGAGAATATTTACATAAGTTTTAATGGCGTTAAAGTAAAATAATCAACTTTTTTGTTATGAAAATTACTGCAATATACTTTCCTGCTCTGCAGGGATATAATCATTATTACAAATTACAATACCTCAGGTATAAAGATAAAAATTACTTAGCAGCTCTATGGATAGAAAAAACATAGTTCCTTTTTTTTTTTTGTTTGAGAACCTACATCCTAAACATGTGCCATAATCAGAGGACGACACAGCTGACACCCTCCGTAGTACAATCTAAAATAAAATCCCTCTAAGGATTAATCCCCCTGTGATCAAAATAAGAATAAACTCTTCTGGTAGCACAACTGTGACTTTTACAAAAGCAGGAGATCAGGGGACAGTGGTAGCTCAGTGGTTTAAGGCTCTTGATCCTGATCAAACCCTAGCTCCACAAAGTTTCCACTGTTGGGCCCTTGAGCAAGGCCCTTAAACCTGTGTACTCCAGGGGTGCAGGATTGCATGTTAAACTGTTTAAGCAGATATGAATTGATACTGTTAATTAATATTCAGAGCTAAAAGTTGTGTGAAAGCATGATGTAGTGAGGTGTTAATATGAAGATTGTGCAGGTTTGTACACAGAGCTTAGAATTAATTACAGAAGTAAGTGCCTTCCTGGTCAGATGGTCGTCTAGTATGACAAAAACAGCCTGCTAGATATTCACAAGAAATGTATACTTATCTTGTGTGAAGCCTACTCCCGTCAAGTTCGTTAATACATTCTGTTCTGTTCATTTGCTCTGGTGTTTTGAGCACAAAACAGTATAGTGCCATTTCTAGGCAAATCTAATTGTACAAGACTATAAAGTATAAAAGAAAGAAAAAAAAATGCATAAATGATGCCAACTTTTCACTCCTACTGTAGGTATCTCACTTTCTTTATATTATTTAAGCAGCACTGTTTATCTGTCAACTGAACAGGGTGGAATTACTTGAGTAATTGTAGTTTGTAGTAATTGTATGCTTTTTAAAATGAAATTCACCAATATGAAATGAAACTGCACATGACTGTCAGTCAGTAGGCAACAGTAATGCTATTTAATTGAATATTATTCATTTGATGATTGGTAATTTAATTTAGTTAAAAATTTCCTGTTCAAATAATTATTATATTTAACTACAGTAACCATCTATACTTTTACTTAAGTAGAAAAAAAATATATAGCTAGCTTCTTTATCATTTTGTTAGTATATTAGAATCTGTAGTATAGTATTGCAGTTTCAAAGAGCTATTTTATAGGATGGCGGCTAAGTAATAAAAAGGTAGAGGACTATGTTATGATATTATTACTTGTTTTTTTCACAATTTGACTTAATACACGCACATTCTCCTGCAAATATATATTTTTAGCCTGTATCTTAAAGTGATGCTGTATCATACTGTAATTAATATAAAGTAGCATTTTCTGTCTTTTAGTGTATTTTAAGCTTAAAGCTTTTACGCCTTTTTCCTGATATGATTGAGAAATATTATCTTTTAGCTTTTCTTCTCTTATACGTTCTCTTACAGCCTTTCAAAATAAAAAGAATCATCTTAGCTTCCTAGGATGTACCTGCATATCCAAGTTACCAATTGTATTTACAGCCCAACATGTCAAACATATTGCTCAACTACAGGTGGATTTCCTTTAGATGTCTTATTTTCTCAATGCGGGTCAATATTGACAAAGCCAGATACTGGTATACTGTATGTGAGTTATGGTTATATAAAGTGGGGTCCAAAAGTCTGAGTGCATTACTAAAGTGATTAACTATATACATATAGATTTCAAAATTATTCAACCCAATACTGAT
The DNA here is from genome assembly GCA_013621035.1 of Clarias magur. Classification (NCBI taxonomy): domain Eukaryota; kingdom Metazoa; phylum Chordata; class Actinopteri; order Siluriformes; family Clariidae; genus Clarias; species Clarias magur. Next base: position 17,652 of record QNUK01000134.1, read on the forward strand.
TTTTTTGTGTGTTTTGTGTTTTGTGGGGGGGGGGGTTACACTAACCTAATAACTTTCAGCTGTTTGTATTAATTTAGAGAAACAATTTAAATTAGTGTTCAGCAATATAAATAACTCCACACAATTAATATAACAAATGATTTCTCTAAATTAAACACAAATGAGCCACTTTAATGATTGCTGCACTTTCAGAATTATTCAACCCCCTGAATAAAATCCTTCATTAGAGCACAATTTTTTAAAAAGCAAGTGTTGTCTCAAGCAGGCCTGATGCAGCTAATTAGATGCCTCAGGTGTATTTGATTTAGAACACATCAAATACCTGGCTGTTTCAGAGATTTGTTGATGGTAGTAGTCTATGAACTTTAGAGAAAAAGTTATTGACTTGCACAAACAAGGACAAGGAGATTTAAAAAAAAAAAAAAAAGGAAAATAGCACAGATACAAAGATTTTCCTAGAAACACATTAGGAAACCTATTTTTTCAAATAAAAAATTAAGGGACTCACGTCATAATAGCTAAAGGGAGCGCTACTAAGTACTGAAGATGTTTCTTATCAAGGGGCTGAATCATTTTGATACTGTAGTAGTCATTAAAAGAAGCATTTTGTGTTGACTTTGGAGAAACCACATGTTATATTAGTTGTGTTAAGCTATTTAAATTGCTCTTGTTTCATTGATTTATTACAAACAGCTGCGAGTCTGTAATTTTGGGCAAAAAAACTAATTTTCAATGGAGGTTGAATAAGTTTGTGTACAGCTATAAATACACAGTATTTATTATTATTATTATTATTATTATTATTATTATTATTATTATTATTATTATTATTATATGCAGTTCATATATGTTTCGTCAGCCAACAAAAACACAAGTGATCTGGAGTAAAATGATAAAACTGCTCTAATAATGTACTCAGCTTCTCTTGGACCTTTTGGATATTCCCTGTATTCTCCTCTAAATAAATGCCTTAAAGTCAGGATGAGAACATCACAAAAACAAAACGTTATGTAACATCTGTGAAACAAGTTCAAGAAAACATAACAAATATGTACATATCTCTTCATTGTTCGTTCTATGCCTTCTAACTGTATTTAGCTCTGTAATCACTAGTGTAAACAACCACCAGACCAAAAAAAAAAGAAAGAAGTAATTCTAGTTCAGGATGCACTCAAATGACCGCAAACACTCGGAAAGCTTTTCCTCCTGGAGGGTTCTGCATGCTGCAAGAGACAGAGCATAATACATTAGAGAACAATTTATCAAAAAAACATTCCAAACATACTGAATGATGGCAAGAAAGAAGACTTACTGCTCTCTTTCACTCAGTTACAGTACATGGCTAAAAAGGCTTCCTGTCTTTTATGTTTCTCTGGCTTTTTTGATGTTGATGGGAAAAGAGTATTTAAAGTATTGTTTTCTTGTTTTAAAAGGTAAATTTGCTTCTTTCGAAAATAACTGCTTAAAAAGTATGCAAAAATCCCTTTTTAGTCATTTTAGACTAGGTCTAAAAAAAATAAAACATAATTTAGCCAGAAAATTAGATTTTTTCTCCCTAACATGAGCTGATATAAGAAGATCCCCTAACCCAGGTTGGTGCTCAGCTCTGCTGTTCACCGGTAGGGTGTGGCCTGGCAGTAGCTCCTTTACATAGACACTGAAACCGTGTATTTTTAAGAGGAGTGAATTACAGGGTGGTTTTAAAAATGTGTTATCCGAGGAGTTGCATTAACACACTTTTGGGGAGCTCTGAGGACTGTTGTAACACAATAAAGAAATAGTAAAGTATTGGGTCTATAAAATGATCAAAATAGTTGTTGATAGAATAAGACATGTCAAGAATTAAATAAACTTAAAACTAGATACATTTGACTTTATTCAATGTATTTTCAATTGCTCATTGTCTTTTTGTTTATAGTGCATGCAACAAAACATTAGCAATGGGCAATAAAAAATGCCAGTGTACTGTATAAGACACTCATATTCACAATCATCCATTTGTACTTTGACATTCAGTGCTGGGTTTTTATTACTTTATTATGTCATTTAAGTAATCAGCATACTGTAGATGCAGACTTCCTGTCTCTGTGTGCCCAACCAGTGCACTTGGATTAATTAATTAGCTGTTTATTTATTAATTTATCCTCATTGTTTTACTTAAAGCCTTAGGATTCATTAAATAAAGCATCTACAACAATCATTAATTCTTTTGTGCATGCATGCAAAAAATTGGACCATATCATCAAACCAATTATCAGCACATGCCATGAACACACACTCACTTATTCTCTATACTGCTTATCCTGTACACTAAAAGCCTGGAGCTTATCCCAGACGACTCAAAACACGTGGTAGGGTACACCACGGACTGGGTGCCAATCCATCGCAGGGCAACCAAGTACACACACTCATTCACACATTATGGGGAATTTGGACATGCCAATTATCCTAATCTGCATGTGTTTAATGCCTTGAATATTTACTATTTAACAGTCAGGTTTTTAACATGTCCATTTTTTCCCTTTTTTGCTTTATTTAACATTAATAATTACACAAATAATCTAGCATGGTCGATATCACTTTTTCTTCTGTAAACTGGAATTAATTTGCACGGATCAAAATACAAAGCCATTGAAAGTGATTAGAAGAAAACCATTGTTTTCTTACCTCATCAGTGCATGATATCAGTGCATGGTAGTGCACTCAGGCTTTTGGACTCCTTTATAATCTCTGGCTTTATATTTGAGTGTGACTGGTACGGTTTTTGTTTCTAATCCGATTTGCAGTCATTTCACAGGCCTGTACCCTCCCTCTCATGGTACATTTAGCAACCTAAATTATGTTCTCATGTGCTTGTGGTGTTTGCAGCTTAATGTTACGTTTGCAATCTGATTGCACAAAAGTCATAATAGTTCTATGAAGTAACCTGGATCATTACACACATCAAATCGGCACTTATTTTTATGTTCTGTCCTCATGAACAGATTCATGTGATTAACACATACTTTATCATTACATAGATATGAATGAATAGTTTTGAACTTTTGTTCTGTACCTCTCAGACAAAACATTGTTTTGATAGGAGCTGTAATAGTAAAGCCTGTTTTCCACTGGCATCACGTCGATGTAGCCACCATGCTCGTTCTTTATCACGCCTGCGTGAACTGCTGATCTGCAGATACTGGATTTCTGATGAAGAAAAGCAGTCATGTTAACCCATTAGACATCGAAAACACATTAAACATTAAAACCAACCATTAAATCAATGCATTTATTATTCAGTTACTCATTTTAACACACATTAGTCACAAGGAACTATAAATTACTAAGTGTAACTAAAAATAAAAATAAAAAAAACATCTGTTTAGTTATGATTTAACTGTATCTTTCTGGGAATATGGTGTATATATGATTTTCTGGTTTTCAAAAAAATGCTGATTGGATTTAAGTGACAATATAGAAAGATGAAAGTCAAGCAGACCACAATGAAGCACAGCATTAATTACATAAGGAGGGGTGGAGGAAATTTGGCTGGAAAATTGCCTTTTTATATAAAATCTGATTGAAATAAATAATTTAAATCTAACATGTAAATGAAAAAAAAACACTCTATTATTATTATTATTATTATTATTATTATTATTATTATTATTATTATTATTATTATTATTGCTGTAGTTGTTACTACTACTACTACTTACATCTGAATAAATTTTGGTCCCGAAGACTCTGGAGACCTGGGGGTGTTCTTGCAGGCAGTTTGGGGGACAGTAGATTCTATAGTGCATACATTATTATTATTATTATTATTATTATTATTATTATTATTATTATTTATTATTATTATTATGTGTGATTTTATAATTCATGGTTTTCAAGTGTAAAATTGTATTGCACATTGTAACACATAATAAAAAAAAAACCTGTACAACTACAGTAGGCTCCTTACCTGGGACAGTGTCTAACAGGGCTTTCATACGGACACAATGTAGACACTGTAGTTTCACACGTAACAGCTTGTACTGCAAGACAAAATAAATAATTACACTACCGTGTTTATAATGTGTCTACTCGGGTACAGCATTTAAATTATACTTACTGGACACTTTGGATACAGTGAAGGCGTTGGCACTCTGATATTTTCTGTAAACCACACATTCATTATGTCCCATTTCAATTCTAGTAGAGTATCAAATTCACACCATTATTCGTTGTTTAATTGACTCACCCTAGAGACTGAATTCCATTTTTGTGCGATTTGATGAAAAACTCCTGTCTGCCCTTCCTTGTGACATCTAACCAGCCACCATTGTTATCGATCACTCCGTAATGAAGGCCAGCCCTGCAGACGCTCGAATGCTGCAAAAGATGATGCTAGATAAGTTCTAGTATTGAATCATCTAATCTGGTGAGCAAACCCCATTGAAAATTGGCTTGGAATAAAAAAATAATAAATAAATAAAACATTCAAGCATGCTGTTATAGGCAAATAATCAGTGAGAAAAGAAGTGTAATGTGGCCCATCATGAAGCAGAGTTACTGAGAACACCCGAAAGAGTCGATCATTTTCCAAAACATCATTTACTAAAGTGTTTTATTTCTTGCACACTAATAATACATAAGATAAAAAAATAAAATACTTTACAGAGATGTAATTTTAAAAATACTTGTCAAAAGCTTATCAGATTAGGATGAATAGTAAAGCTTTTAAGTAAAATTTACAAATCAATTTTAGCTAGCTAAAGTCAACATCTCTTCTTCAGGATCTATTTCCAATAGCCAGAATAAACGGAACATTTCACAATAACATTCTACAATATGACAATGTGACAGCAAAAGTCCTGGTTTGACTTGAATGCCCCATGCATTACAAATTCACATACTTGATTTCTTGTTTATAGAACTGTTGTATAAAAGCATGAGCAAGAGTGCAGTTATACTAAATATCGGTATGGCTGTGATACTTTTTGAAGCATGAGTTCGCAGGGTGAGTATGATAGCGCTTAAATATTATAAAATGCTTATAGACTGCTGTTAGCAGTGATAAAAAAAAAAAAAAAGTGCTTACCATTTCATAAAACACAGTTCCAGTCACTTTTGCAGGGTTGTCCAAACATCCAGCTGGACATTCATACCTATACAGAGAACAACATTCAGTTGTCCAAGACTGTGAGTGTTACCAATAAACTTTTTTAAACCAGGTATTCAGGATTAATATTAAGTTACATTTCTCCAGACAGACAGAGTCTTACATGCTCTTTTTGATAATCTCAACTTATGTACTGTATACTCAACTGAGAACTGCTGGCATAATCATAAAGCTCATCCTGTACTCATCCCAGGACATTCACAATACTGTACAGTATGTTTATACTCAACATGCTTTCAACTCAATTAGTACTGAATGACTTAAATTCCATCTCAGTATCACCCTATGCTGTTTTAGGAATTTACAAGAATCTGTCAACCTACCAACAGTCTTTAAAAAAAAAGTACAGTAAAAAAAAAAAAAAAACCTTATAGTAGTGCTGGTAAGTAATTAATCAGTCTTCGCTACCATTCGTACCTGTTACATGTCGTGCCTTTGCACTGGTCGCGAAGTTTTGTGTCACACGCTACAAGTTGTGCTGAAAAAACAAAACAAAACAACAACAGTACAGCAAGATTTTTCATGTCCATGCACATTCTTCATTTTGAATTTTGCACATTTCTACTGTTCCTTTTAAAGAGCAGACTAAGGAATTTCTGGTCCTGCGAGTTCATCTACTTGGGTTTCAGGAAGTTGTTTAAATCCCGCAAACCTTCAACTACCCACGAGCAAACGGTCTCAGCAAGGAGCTCGCTATTAAAAGAAAACCAAGCCTACATTCCTGAGTCAGGCTCACAATATTATATACCATATGTGTTTGACAATGCATAGAGAAATATGAGACATGGCAGACCCCCACCTGCTCAACATCAAGAAAATGTAAAAAAAAAAAAAACATACATACATACATATATATATATATATATATATATATATATATATATATATATATATATATATATATATATATATACAGTATAATAATAATAAAATAAGCTTTTGAAACCACGTTTGTTAGCGATCAGTGTAAATTAGAATTTTAAAGCAACATGAGAAAGTAGCTGGAAAGGTGCGGTATAGAGTTATGTACTGTAAATGTACTGCTGAGATCATTATTTTATGTATAACAAATCTAAAAGCCAAACAATTAAAGGTTGTTATGTCAAGTAAACACTGGCAGAAAGCCCATGGGGTTGGGCCACACACAGTGAGGTGGAGTCAGATAGGTCCTTCCAAAGAAGAGCTGGGAATTTCTGCATTTTCTAAGTCTTTTTCTTTCTGTGAACAACAAAACTAGGTCTATTTAAAACAAACAAACAAACAAACAAACAAAAAAACATGTTTACACATCTGTTCGGTGCTCACAACGGTGATGCTGTCTGTGTGTGAGTATGCGTCGGGACGTTTTGTGGTGATCTGTGCTTCAGGCTCGATGATGTTGTCTTGCTCCGTCTCCTCGTAGTAGTATTGATTGTCATCTATAAATCAAACAGGACACATGGAGTCAGGTCTGGATACCAACCTGAGCGAAGTAAGTCACGAGTTATTAATAAAACTCCAGTATTCTTTAACAAGAAAATACAAAACAATGTGGCAATATTGCCTGAAGACAATATTTTAGTTGCTAAGTTTACGTGACTTCAAGGTTGTGAGTTCAAATCCCAAACGTGCCCCAAGGGACAAATATTTTTTCCCACAATTTCTATTTCTCAAAAGTTGTCATTTTGCAAATAGTTACCAACTTTGGCCAATAAAGTAAACTATAAACTATATAATAAACTGTGGAAAGTGAAGATTAGTACAGTATATCCTTTCGTAGAGACACATGATGCAAGCCAACTCAACTTTTTCTAATGATACATCTCCCCCTTTCCACCTACATGAGTTACAGATTGGTTATTGACACTCTGATTGTCAGGGGGGCAAGGTTTTCTATCCTTTTCATGACTGGTTGCACTCTCTTGCAATCCTGGCCATGGAGGTCTGTGGCATTTTCAGAATTTGAACTCACAATCTCCCAAGTGATAGGACGAAAAATGTCTCTGTTGCACCACTAAATGCTGTCATGTACCTTTATAGCACTGGTTGTCTTTGCATCTTCCTCCATAGCTTGGTGGACAGGCTGAGCATGGAGTACCATGTTTATATGGAGCACTTCCCCACCAGTTCCCTCTGCAAGTCACATGCAAGTTATTTATGTCCACCATTAACCTTTTGTTATTCTTCTTTAGTTTAAAAATGTTTTATTGCTTTTATTAGTATAAAAATTCAAGTGGTTTGACTCTCCCCATTTTTAGTACCCCTATGAATTAGAAAGGTTTTTGGGGAAATTTATTTCAATATGTGATATATACATATATCAGCCAGAAAAACATTAACATTCATTTCAGTTTATTTTTTCTTTTTGGCTCCTCTTGCCACTTGGGTGGCTCTGGCTACTTGGAGTTTGGCTCCGAAAGGCATCTGGGGGTGTGCTGTGGGGTCTGGCACCCGGATATCAGCATCAGATCCTTTGGGTGCTGTGGGTTGTGAGGTGTGGCCTCTAGGGATGAGACTTGTTTGTCCAGAACATTCCATGGTTGCTTGATTGAATTGACATTTGGGGAATTTGGAGGCTAAGTTGGCAGCCATGGCCTCATTGCCTGCTGGGCCCCATGCTCAGTCTCCTATGGTGCACTGGCTGTTCTGACCTTTCAATCATGGCCAGCATGGACTTTTTCTCAGGAATTTGTACTGCATTTGCTTTTTGTTGGAATTCGACCGGATGGGCTAGGCCTTAGTCCCAGTAGGCAGGGGTTTGTTGCCGTTTTCTTGTGATTAATGGTTTTCAGTCCACCTGTCTTTTTCATGGTGGGTCACTGCATCCATCCATCCATCCATCCATCCATCCATCCATCTATCTATCTATCTATCTATCTATCTATCTATCTATCTATCCATCCATCCAAAAAATATATATCTTGGAATACAAAAAGCTGGGATAATAAAACCCCAAAATAATATGTTTAGAAATTAAGAAATCCACCTACTTTGGTGAGTAATTGCAGACCAAATAAACAGCCTTCGACCAGATTTGTCCCCACACGTTCATATCATAGCACACGTTAATAGCACAACCAATTTGACTGCTGGTTGCCCAAACAAGCTGTATACAACCACAAAAAAAATGCAATGAAGTCAAGGAATAATCACATACTAGAAAAACAGCGGTATGATAGTCCAAATACAGTACACTGCTTTCTTTAGCTAAAAGCAGTAGATGATGAACAAAGGATCAATCAATCTTAGTTTTAAAATAATAATGACTATAAATGTTTCTTTAAAATATGAAAGATTTGAGCATACCTGTGTGTAGTGCGTACACACTGGCCCTGAACATCTGAATGGACAATAAGGATTACACTCTTGAGGATATGGGAAGGAATAATCTTTAACTTCATCATACCAGGCCTGGACATGAGATGTAGGAGGGCGATACCTGCAGGAAAAATACACACATCATTGGTGTTTTCCTTCTTTTCTTTGTTCAGGTCTGTTCCAAATGATAGAATACATTAAAACACAATATCTTTAAGAAAATCTTTGTAGTGGAGAGAGAGAGAGAGAGAGAGAGAGATACAGACCTTCCCCAATGAACTCCTAGGTTCTGGCCGATGTAATTAAGTAAACCTTCTGGTCCATGTTCCCATAAACATGTCTCAGCCCATTCTTCAGCAGATCTTTCCAGTTCAGTGTCCCAAACCTGGAATTGACACTGGATTTTTTTTACTAGCCCTCAGCCACCAATTAGTCTACTAAACAGCTCCCTTAATATTAAAATCAAGTGCTAACTAACTAGCTTGGTAAATAGTAAACATACTAGCTTGATACCTAAAGTATGTGCTAATTAGCTAGCTTGGTACTTAGATAATGTATTATCTAACCATACTAATAAAACTAACCAGGGTGCTAACTTAAATGCTAACAACACATTAAACATGTACAGATAAACAATTGCTGTAATGCAAACAAAACATATGAGGAAAAAGTGTTTTTATGTAAACAACATGAGCACATATTTGATATTTTCAATAGAAACACATTTGAATGTCAGTCCAAGAAATACATACTGTACTGTAGCTAAAGTAACTCTCTTGTAAATTTTTACTTTTTATACATATAACAACCTGAATCATAAACATCTGCTTCATAATTAGCACGCTAACTCACTCACTCGCTAAGGATAAAAGGTGTATGAGGGATGTGTAGGCATGTGCGTCTGTGTAGGTCAGTCAGCAATTTTGCACTGCAATACTTACAAAAAAATCTTGCCTACCTAGCATGCTAATTAGCAAGCTCAAACCTGAGGAATAATAATAATAATAATAATAATAATAATAAGGTTCCCCCAAAAAGGCCGGGGGGCTATTGAATATTGATTTTTTTTATTGATTATTATTTTATTTGGATTGATTCTGGACATGATTCTGACAAAATGATAAAATAATTGAATGTAGGACTAATGTAAATCAGGAAGGAAGCCAGCTGTTAAATACTGAATACAAAAATGAATGGTTTGCTTCCAAGCTCATGTTGAATATCCTGAATGCCTCATGTTAGCTTAGCTTGCTTTTCTTTTCTTTCTGAGATGTCCAACCACTCTTTCCAGTCGCTAATGCACTCCATATGTGGCTTACACCCTTTCCCCCTGTTCTGTGGGCACAATTTCTTCTAGGCAGGTACCTCTCATGTTCCTCTCCGGGGCCACTTGAGAATTAATTTTTCCTTTAATCGTCTGACCCACTTTTTTTTTTTTTTAATTTTTGAAAAATAAACAGGAAGGATCTGTAATTATGTTGGGGATCATTTACTTTAATTTACCACTCATACACTTATATACGACTCTCCTCCACAGAATGAGGTAGCTCTTTCACAATTCACAGTTTTGGCCACGTTGGATGTCCCAAAGCACAGACCAATTGCAAATCGGAACCAATAAGTTTGCCTAAAATAGCAGCTTTTTCTCTGTAACGAGCAGCATGGGACATTAATCCTGTGGTCGACACCTGGAAATGGGACGTGTGGTGGTTTGTAAAGGCCCTTCTCCAAATGAGGTTTTTAATAATTGAATAACATGGATGAACCATAAATAAGTTGGCGACTGCTGAGTGCCCCCATTGCAGTAGAGCATGCTAAATGAGACTGAAAGCTGAACATAAGTACATTTATATTTGTTATCAAAATACATTTTATTTTTACATCATTTTACTGCTTGGTTTATAAAACAAAAATTGTTAATCATGACCTTGATTTCTCTTTAATTATTGTTTTTTTTCTTCTTCTTTAAATTCTTTAAATGTCCAAGTCAGTTGGTATTACTACAATGCCAGAAAATTTCAGAAATTCCCAGAATATTTTGCATTAATTAAATGTCTATTATGATGAACTTACAGACAGATCCTTTTTTTAATACTTTATCAAAGGATTAGAGAACTGCAGCATGAAGGTAACACTAATAAAACAACATTAAACTAGACTATAGCTGTAGGGGGAGCTTAAGTGCCATTTTTTGAGTCTGCCATATCAATAAGATTCTGGATTCATATCGGTAAGATTCTGGAGCAATTAAATGCCGGGAAAATAAACCTCATAAATATATAAGAACCTTTAAACTTCTTCTAGGTTTTCTTCTTATTATTATTTTTATTATTATTAATAATAATAATGATAATAATAATAATAATAATAATAATAATAATAATAATAATAATAATAATAGTACTTTTTTTTACTTAGGACTTTCGGTTTAGAATACTACATTGAGACGTGCATTTGGCGAAAAGAGTCCAAATTGTATTAACACCAGTAAAAGCATTCTTTTTTTTATTTTTTTTAAACCTCCTGAACAGGAAACGTCTTCTGAAAGGTGACCGCTCTGTAAAAAAAAACAAGGCCCTTCTCACCCTGACTGACACGCTGACGTTTATTTCATTTAACACCTCATTTGCATCGAGTGTTTTTCTCATCTGGTCGCATTCCAAGAAAGTACAAACAATTCCCATGAACCTGCAGGAACTCATTTCCTTTCGCAGGGGGCGGGAAGAAAAAAAGGAAGAGAGGAAAGTGAGAGCAAGAGTGTCTGATGAAAATGTACATGATATGTGCATGTTAAAAGATCACTTGACACAAATGAAAATGTTTAAAATAAATGTTCAATAGATGATGCACAGAGGGTTAGATCTAGGTAATAATGTATTTATATATCAATATATCAATATATAATTCACCTCTCTCTCATTCTTTCTCTCTTGCATAGAATCATGCAGATACAGAGATACAGTTCGAGCTATTAAATTGAATTGTTCCCATAATGGTAGTAATATGTGTCCACGGTAAAATCAGTGCATGTATGCCCCAACAAGTACAAGAATGTCTGACCCTAAAAAATTCCTGTAAGAAACAAAAGTTTAGGTTAGGCTTAGGTTAAAATATAGGAATGGAATTAATTTGCTGCATTAATAATTTTGTCCATGGACGGTCCCCACAATGATAGTAAGACAAGCATGTGTGTGTATGTGTGATCGTGTGTGGTCTCCCGTTGCTTTAATGAGGCTTTATAAATGTAAACAACAGCAAAATGGCAGGACATAAAAGAACCCATTGAAAAAAAACAAATAAACCAATCTCAGCCAAAATGAGCTGCTTTCACCCCAGTCAGGCTTTAGTTCTCTCCACATGTCTCCCTACCTTTTGTTCCTCCTCTCTTCCTCATAATCATCTGCTCCTTATAGTTCTCTCAGTGTTTTCTCTTTTTCTCTCCTCCCTTTCTCTCCCCCCTCCGTTCTTAATCATAATTTATCCACTGTCTCTTCTACCAACCAGAAACCGTAATAGGAGACAGCTCACTGCCTGTCTGCTGGCTGAGCTTTTTTTTTCATCTTCTCTCCTCCTTTTTTTCCCTATAGAAGTATACCCCTTTCAGATATTTTTCCCCCTGATTTTTTCCCGAGGGAGGGCGAAGACTATCGCATGCTTCCTTTGAAAAATCTTTCACCAACCGACTACTAGATCTCTTCAAACTGCTGCTCACCCAGCATCAGGGGGCGATGTAACACACTTGCTAGATAGGATAGCGCTATCTGCCCTTATGTGAGCTCACAGGTGCCCATGATTGGCTGATGTCACTATGATTGATGTAAAAGTACAGGTATGCCACCCTTTCCCTGCCAAACTATTCCCAAGACTCCTGACTACGGATGGCAGTTAGCATCACTCGAACTT